>CAXKVK010000044.1:0-63934 GCA_964058895.1 Carex divulsa
AACAAACAAATGAAACAAGAATACTATCAAAATATTGAAAATTAAATGCTCAATAAGAAACCTGACCTTTACTCCAGCATTTCAATTATAGACACTTTTACAAGAACCAGGGCACAGGAAGACTTTCTTGAATAACAATTTTCTATAAGTGGAAGCCATAAAGAATATCGAAATTTTGAATACAAGAATCAAGAACACACGCGCATTAAAGCCTTACCTCAAATTCTTAGAAGAAGGCAAAATGCGGAGAGTGCTATGAGAGGGATGAAAGAAATAAGAGTCTTGGCTAATTATTCCAGGAGTGTGATAAGTGAAACGACTTATCTACTAATAACCCGTTTGAATGGCGGGATACATATCACCGAACGCCCACGTGTCTGTCATTAGGATTATAAAAGGAACGGATTCACATGGGCATCTTTAATATTCGTGCAACATGGATCGGACAGTCCAGATTCAATCTACATTAACTCAAAAGTTGGGTTAATGCAGAGGATACGAATTCCTCGAGTCACTTAACCTGACGTTTGGGTTGCAGAGGATACGCACCCGTTGCACTCGAATTCGCATCCTCTGAGATATCTCAAACTTTGCGTGATTTATTGGAATATCTGAATCGTTCAAATACATTCTCCACGAATCTTATAGCTCAAATAATACTGGCCCCCTACGATTTCTCGAATAGGCACCGGACACGTCGATCACGCAAAAATTGAGATATCGCAGAGAACACGCATCAGTTGCACTCTCCCTTCAACTTCGGAGTAGGTCCGATGGGCATCGGACTACTTTGGTTAGACAGGTTCATTGACCATTCAATTTGCTTTATGATTCGTTCTTATGCTTTAATTTCGTGCGCACAGATCTTAAGATGAATTGGATGGTTTTGGAGCTCGTCAAATCTAAAAGTAAGTCCGATGCGCATCGGACCTACTCCGTCCTCCCTTCAGCGCCTGAATCGAACGTTGGCACTGAATTTTTCTCTTGACCTGGACGCGGCTCATGAAGCTACATTTAAAGCTTCTACGCGGTTCACATGTTCCACGACTACTCGAAGCCAACAATAGAATTTCAAAGCTGGCGCTCTGCAACAGCTTGGACACGCGTTAGCTACTGATTGGAAACCACGAGGAGAAGGAGACGCGCGGGAAGCATCTAATTCTGACGCGCAGAGAGAAGAGGACAAAATCAGTTAAAATGGTATAGATATTGTTGTAACGCATGTGCCGAAATGGTAATTCGGCTCTGGGTATTTTTTCTGTGTCGAAATGGCAATTTAGCCAGGGTTTTGTTGTTTTTGTATTTTTGAAAATAGTTAGAGAAACTTATAATTTGAATATTTTAGAAGAAATATTAAACAAAATAAATAACTTCTGAGTAAATAAAAAAATTATAATGGTCCTTCTAATATATTTAAATTTTATGATACTATATCTATTTCTCTAAAATATATTTTTTATTTTTAATATTTTAATATTCTTCTAAAATTATTTCTAGAGAAATGTTGGAGTATCTTATAACGGATCAGATTGACGGTTCCAACAATGAAAATGGAGAAAAAAATTATTACTGATGTAGGCAGATCTCAGAGGACGCGAATTCGTGCCTTCCTCCATGACATGAGTGTAGGTAGATCACCTGTAACTGTTACTGATGTAGCTAGAAGTACTGCACTGTTGTTGTCTCATACTACCGCACCTATATAATAATTAATTTTTAGATGTATCCAAAAAATATGATAGGATGGGACAAAATTTCAGAACAAAGCATAACTGTATGAGTATTTTAAAAGCATACATATTTTTTTAATTTTTTCAAAAAAAAGAACTATCCTCTAGAAGAAAAAAAATGGTTAGATAGAACAAGTGACTCCCCCAAATCCTACTTGTTTCACCTCTAATCGTCTATTGATCTCAGAATTAAATGAATCGCCGAAATTATGTATAATTACAATTAAAAAAACTGACTAAATATTAAATAAAAAAGATGTTGATATTAGGCAATTTTTAATGGTGCTTTTAGATTTAAAATAAATGGAAAAGAAGTATGTTGTGGCAAAAATATATTGTTATTGGAATTTTGATCTGATCATTTCAACATGAAACATCATTCTAAAGTCTAAACCAACAAAAGTTTTTATATTAAACATTACTTACGTTAAACTTAATCTAGTAATTAAGAACCGCACTCATCCAAAGCTTACTAAATATTCAAAGTTTACTAAATATCTAAATAATCAAATCAACTCATAATTTGGGAAAAAAAAAACAAATTTCTTAATTAAACAAGAGGTCCCATACTCTTTATTTTTAATATTTAGCTGAATTTACCCAAATAATTTCAATCATGTATATCCTATGCAGAGAACATTGTCTTATATCTTGAAAATAATAATCTCATTATAAGTTTAACGTAAAAAAAACACAATCATAAATCTAAATCAAATGTGTTGGAATGCTAATATGATAGGAATTGAGTGCTTAACCTGAGTGATTTAGCATTCAATCTAATTTGATATGAATCTTACAATTTGGATCTCAAAATAACTAGCACATGAAATGATCTAACAAAGAATTTAATATAAAATTAAACACATAAAATTAATTAATTAATTAATGACCTAATGAAATCATAATACTCAGCAGCAAATTATCAATTTAATTTTTTTCCCCTATCATTATGTAAACTATTTGGTTAAATCCATACTAGCATGATAGCATCCTATAATTATCAAAATCCCAAGGAGCTAATATTAGTTATTGACAAGGCAACATAACATACTACAAACATCAAATTCTCGGGAGAACCAACTCCTAACCGACAATTTATTCCATGCCCAAAGATTAAATTCCAAAAGAGCAAAAACAGGTCCAGTCCAGTAAGCCCACCAAACAAATTAAATTTAAACCATCATTCTTTTAACCTATATAAACATCTTTCCAAGTTCCAAAATCTAAGAGATATCGTTAGAAAAAAGTCGACCTATTTAAACCATCTCTAGTCCTCCTCTCACCGTTTTTGATCGACTTATAGCCCTGTGGCAAGTCGGTCTTCTTCCGATATATCCGTCTCGACTTATCCCGGAAATAGGGTGAGATTTAGATAAGTCTTCATTACCTCTCAGCATACAGACTATTCACTTCAGATAGTACGTATCATGAGGTTTTAGACAATACTTTTGGCTATGAAAACTAGAATTTCTAGGTTCCACCTAAAAAATCTTATAAATCTCTTTGGGAGCTTTTCAGAATAATATAATAATAAGAAATTACAGTTTTCTATTAAAAGTTAGACATTGGTTTGAATCGATTATGATTTCTTATATTGTTTGTGGCGCATTCACACTTTCAGAAGATTTTGGATCATCCAAAATAATAAATTTTGCACCTCTCTAAAAATTTTTAGTAACAAATTCCAAAAAAAAATATAAAATTTTGGTCTTCAAATATATTTTAATATGAAAATCATTTTGAGCGGTTCAGATCATCTTTGAAAACATAAAAAAATATATGTAGCATAATTGAAACACAACTAATAATACATTTTAATCCTGCTCATTTACAAATATGAAAGTGTTCATATAATCAATACCTTAGAGTAAAACTAGGGTGTTTTTAAGCTCACCAAGTCTTTTTGTGAGCTTAAATAAAAAATCTATCGGATTGGCTTCAAGTGATACATGAAACTATTGAAACCGATCTACTTCACGAGTGATGAGTTTATATGTCAAATTTATAAATTTTCAAACTAATTTAATATTAAATCAAGCGGTAAAAAATAATGAAAAATGAACGCATTAAAATTAACTTATAAATTAATTTTTTTACTCCTTGACTTTATGCTAAATTATAAATTTGACATGTAAACACAGCAACATCATTTGATTTTTAAATTAAGTTCACAAAATAACTTGGTAAGCTTAAAGAACACCCTAGTTCTACTCCCTGAGTTATATTCACCATTTGTGAATATGGATCATATATTTTTGGATAATATATATCCGTTCGGTTTACACTCCATTAATCAGGAGGTTAAATGCATGTGAATGTGCCACCGTATATTTTGGTTTAAATGACCCACTGTAGATATAGGCCCCTAGGAAAATAATATTTTATGTGCAAAATACTCTGCCATAATTTCTTTTAAGAGGCCAAAATGTCCGAGAATATATGTAGTTTTTATTAACCCATTAATGAATATGTCTTCTTTATCTCAATTTTCGAACTTAATATGGTACTTTTCTATTACAAATATGAATGACAGTTCTATAAATAGATATGAAAATAGCCTACATATTTTTTTTTTTAAAAACGAGAGTATCTACATTGATGAAATAGACTAAAGTTAATTTCAAGAGCACTGCACTCAAGAAATTAATATTTGATTTCTTCTAACATTCAGAAGTTGAAAAAAAAATTATATATTTCAGAAATTAATTTTTGATATGGATAAGCAAACAGTAGAAGTTCTGATGAACAGTTTGGGCAAGTAACAATTCATAAATTGTGCGCTGTATGAAGCAAAATTTGCTTTGTTAAAAATCTTTACCCAATTATTTTGACCCCATATATTGTTGGTGGGTATTATCGTTAAATCCTCTATTTAATTCTCTGTTCTGAAGAATCAGTGGAGAAAGGCAATCACTGCATTTATGATAGCAATGAGCATGCTGGTACAGTGATCAATCTCTTTTAATAGAAACATAAAAGTGAAAAATGAAGATGCAGTGCATTTTGTTTTCTTCTTTCACATGGCATTGTTTCATGGAAACAGATAAAGCGACTCACACGATGGTGTTCTCTCTCTCTCTCTTTAGTTGTTCGGTTACAATTTGTTAACCACTGCAGTTTATACTCCTGCAAATAAAAGAGTCGGGAATGAGAGAGCGAAAGAGCATTACAAACCATGTATGTCTCTTAATCCCAACGCAATGACAGCCAACTTCTTTCGATCATACCGTGATTCCAGTGTCAACCCCACTCAACCTTCACATGGGATGTGCTCATGTGCAGCAGTTTTTCTCTTCATACCTTGCCTAGATTAGTATAATCGTATCTTCCAAAAAAAGTAACATTACAAAACTTGGAATTGCCATGGAAGCCAAATGTACCATTTGGAAGGCAAGGCTGAGTCCGGAGTAATTAGCAGGATGGGACAAAATTCTGAGTTAACCATAAAAAATTTCAATATTAAATATATTTTAATTATTTTTACTAAGAAAAACATAGAAATAAAAACATATTTTAGAAAAATATTTGAGAGGTAGATACAATTTTATAAATTTCTTAAACTTAAGTATAGTTTTACAACTTTCTTGAAAGTAAAAATAAAATAGAAGCATATTCTTGATAAAAAAAAAAAGATTGAGTCCGCAGTGGACAAATTAATGTCAATCTTTGAGGCCTGTATACATGTCACACGCATAGTGACAAGATTCGCGAATAATTTCCAAATTATTCGCAAATTATTCGGTTTTTAGTGATGCCGAACTGAACGCCGAATTATTCAGTTGACCGAACTTTGACCGAATAATTCCTGAAAAATTCGCAAATTTTACGAATTTTTTCCGAAATTTCCCAAAATTTTATTTTTTGGTTATTTTTTTATTTTTGCTCCCTTACAGAACTAAGATCCCTGGTCCGAATAATACCGAATCATTCCTGAATTATACCCGAATTATTCTCGAATCACGAATTTTTTACCTCGTCAAACTGAACCCGAATAATTAATTTGTCACTATGGTCACACGTAGAGCTACAATTCTGTATAGCTTTCGTATTCTAGTTCTTATTTTTTTTCTTCTTTTGTTGTATTTTTCCTTTTGTTTCTGTGCTAGCTTGATTGTCTTCACTTATTTCGTCATCTGGTTTGAACTGTTTGGTTATAGAATCCATCAATAGGCATGTGCATTACCTAACTAGCTAATTAATCTCGGTGGTACCATTTGTATCTATGGAGTACTACAAACGATGCTTATGCTTAATTATTAATGTGTTTGGGTGCAATAAAATTAATGATCCCAAAGACTCATATAAGTTCAATAACTGCCATCACGCTTTTTCTCCTTAATTCTAACAAATGCATTAATATTTTATGAGAGGTAGATAGGAGCAAAATTAAAAAATAATTGAGATTGAAGGATTGAATAAGTTACTGCAATGTAATATTATTTTATAATGAAGATTAAAAGAGTTAGAACTAGGGCGTTTTTAAGTTCATCAAATTTATTTGTGAACTCAATTCTAAAACATATCAAATTAATTTCAAACGATGAATTAAAGCTGTTGAAATTTATCTATCTTACGAGTGATGTGTCTACAAGCAAATATTTTAAACTTTCAAATTAATTTAGTATAAAATAAGGTTTATAAATTATTTTTTGAACGTTTTTAATAGATCTGATTTGATTTGTCAATCTCCAATCTCCAAGACCGGGATCCTCACAGGTGCACACTTCAATCCTAA
The DNA here is from genome assembly GCA_964058895.1 of Carex divulsa. Lineage (NCBI taxonomy): Eukaryota > Viridiplantae > Streptophyta > Magnoliopsida > Poales > Cyperaceae > Carex > Carex divulsa. Next base: position 6,466 of record CAXKVK010000044.1, read on the forward strand.
TCAACGGTCCGGATCAGTCCACGTGGCAGTTCCTTTGTTACTTACCTTGAGAGGCTGCCACCTGGCGCAAAATTACTTTGTTGGAGATTACGGTGCTTTGATTTTGCGTCCTGTTCGATATTGACAAAATTATCCACACTCCATATATCAATGGGAAACAGGTAATTTTATCATTTTATTAAACGAAATTATGAAAGTGCCCGCGAATGTGGGGCACTAACAAAAGGTTTGACACCACAAATTAAATAAATAACACCTTTTAAATCAAGATCAGGGAAACCATAAAAAGACCTGATCCATATGAGCAACACTACACTACGCCTTAATGTCTCTTTTACTGAGTGTCTTCCGGGAGTGCGTATCCTCTGAGATGTCTCAATTTTGCGTGACCGACGTGTTCAGTGCCTATTCGGGGATAGCGTAGGGCAGTATTATTTGTACTTTGAGATTCGTACAAAACTATTTAAATGGTTAAGATTTTCTCTAAAGTCATGCAAAGTTTGAGATATCTCAGAGAATGCGTATTCGTGCCTTCCTCCATGAGTGTAGGCAGATCCTCTGTAACTGTTACTGATGTTGCTAGAAGTACTGCACTGCTGCTGTCTCATACTACCGCACCTATATAATAATTAATTTTGAGATGTATCCAGAAAATATGATAGAATGGGACAAAATTTTCAGAACAAAGCATAACTATTTAAAAGCATACATATATATAATTTTTTTTCAAAAAAAGAACTATCCTTTAGAAAAAAAAATTGGTTAGCAGACCCGGTGCGTCAAATCATGGTGCGGACCAATAGGTGCGCAAAAGGCTTGTGTGGACCCGATTTGGCTGGTGCGCGAAATCATTGTGCGGGAGTGGTATTTTTTGATATAATCCGGTTCGGATGGTTTTTAATTAATAACGAATTTTCAGGGTATCAAAAAAAAAATTCCGGTGATAACAAAGTAGTACAAGAAACATAAACTCAGCACATAATATATGTCAAATTCTTCATATTGCGTTTTAGTCGAATGGAGCAATTCAGTTGAAAACAACCATTTAGATTAGAACAACAACTTAGTTAAAAAAGAAACGATAACATCACTTCGACATAATTACCTTATCCCAATACTTGGGGATAATTTGCCTATACCATATCCTGCCTGAAACCCGTAAATTATCTCAAATATTGAAGCTTTACTTTTAACATTTACCTATATCCCGGTTAGAATTAATTAATTGAACCCGTAAAATCTGTATTTTTTTTTTGTAAAGGTTAGTGGATTTTGTATCCATCAATGATTGTATATTTGTATTAAGAGAAGAACTATCTATAAAAAATTTAAGCTGTATCGATATTATCACAAATTAAGGGCTCAAAAGTCAAAACATTTCTCTAAGGGTTCCTCAACTCGTTTGTACGTAATAAGAGACCAAGCTGCTCCTATCAAATCATACAAAGGTACATCAAATTTCAATTATGAACAATTTATAATTTAAGCAACAATTATATAATTTATATTTTGTAATTTCACTCTATGCATGTTAATGATTACAGAAACAACAAAGCATGTAATTAATTTTTTTGTCATGGTTCAATTTGTGCAAAATTCCACGATCAGCAAAATGAGAAAAACATGGACAAAACAAGAAGAATTGAGAACAAAATCACTAATTAAATTACAATGTAAGGAACAAATAAAACAAGAAGAATTGAGAACAAAATCACTTATTGACGTACACTACAAAAATATGTCACTATTCGTGAGAATAAAAGTGCTTTATTGCTGACGGTATCATCGTGGATACTTCTATTGGTAATAGCGATATGCTCAGAAATAGCAATTTATGTTGGTATACCTATTCTCGGAAATAGTCATTTTTTGTTCTCGCGGTGTTACATAAGAGAATGATGGAGAACTTAAGCCTTCGTATTGGAAATATGGAGATAGTGGGAATGAAGAAGTAGAGAAGAATATATCAGATTGAGCTAGGTACAATGGATAAAAGGGGGCCAGAGTGACTGGAGAGGGAGAGAAAGAGAAGGCGGTGCATAAGGGGAGGGATCGGGAAGAAAGTTGAAGGACCAAGGAAGAGAAAAGATGATTCAATTTGTTACATTTACATCTAATTTGAACCTCACTTCAAATCATGCACTAAGTGTGGATCAATGATTATGCTCACTAAGATAGTTTGGTGCATATATATGCTTTCAGGGGCGGAGCCAGACTTTCTGACAATGAGAGTCAAATGTGAATGAAGAACAATAATATAAATTTTTCATGTTGCGAATGTGGATCAATTTTATAATACTGTAACATTTTACTCCAAAGTATATAGAAAATTGAGTATAAATACAAAAAAAATTGAAAATAAATGGAGTCAGTTGATCCCATTCACAGATAGTGGCTCCGCCTCTGTATGCTTTAACAACTATTATAGAATATGTAGTATTATGATGCATGAAAAAAAAAAGTTAGACTTGTTGGGTTAACACATAATGGCTGTGCATCTCGATCATCACCAAAATTGATGGCTTAGATTTTATCAAGCTTTTAAGCTTTTAATGGAAGTATAATTAATGCACGACTTCAACTCAGATCTTGGCATACCAGTTTATCATGCATACATTTTTTTTTTTAAAAAAAGAAGAACATAATTTTTATTCTTACAGCAGCTCCTCCCAAGTAGCTTAATTGGAAATAAATCTGCTGTTATTCTGAGGAATAACAGGTGGAATGGTCCTGTTATTCATTTCAACCATTCATCTTCATTGAGATTCGTGCATGAAAAAATTTCTTTATTGAGATTCGCGCATGCAAAATTTTGAATAATTGGGTTCGGAATAACAGTACCCTGCTATTCAATTGGAATAACAACAAATTTATTTCCATGTAGGTTTGACTTTGCCAATACATACAAGACACTAGAACACATTAGGCACAATCTAAGTCCCTTCTGATTCAAGTTGACCGATCACTTTAGACCCGTCATTTTCCAACTCATAAAGACCAATTAACATCCTACTGTGATGATTTTTTGGTTTTTATTCTCAGAGTCTAAATCTTTGGAGCTTTCTACAAGGCTTCTACAACTGCTTGTGAACAAGCTTAATGTTGATGTGTTGAACACAGCAACCATACAAGGAGTAGCAAGCATGGTACAAGTAGTTCAAAAATCATAAAAATATAACCGTTACTTTTTTTCTTTTCTTTTTTGGAACTGAATAATTATGCATGAGTGCTCCAGAGGTACGATTGTATGAATATTGACACAACTGTGGGTCCAACAAATTTATACATTTTAGTAGCATGATGCATTCGTTTCTTAATGTATTCAACTTGTACATATTTGTTGATTCAGGTTGTTTCTCTTGCAAGACTATTCTGTGTGCTCCATAATGCCATCAAGTTTGATGCCTTGCACATGCTCTCTTCTCTTCTATCCTTAAAAAACTTGGTTTGCACTCTCCTTTAATTTTCCTTAGGAATTTAGATATAATCACAATATATATTAATTATTCTGGTATGTCATAACTTTAGTCTAATGTCTTTATGAAGCTGTTGTATGATGTGCTAAGAACAACCCCAAGTCAACTCTGGGCCGCTCATATCCGTGTGGGAATTACATCTGTTCTCCAAAATCGCATAGGTGTATTATATGTGTCATTTTTATCTTTCTTGCGTGAATATTTATTTATTCATTTTTTTGGCAGCTATGTATGGCTACTTACCAATCATGCTTTTATCTAATTGTTGTTTTAGTGTCATCAGAGAAGCTTCAAGCTCTACTCCTGGCAGACTGCATGATGTCTATACTTGGAGAAGACTGGCTATTGCAAGAATGTGATATATCATCCCAGAAGGAGATTATGCCTGTAGACAAGTAAACATGTCATTTCTCTCTATTTAGGAATTTACAAACAAACCGTTATTGTATCTTAATATCAACAAAAAACCTTCCCTCTTCCTCATTGCTAAATCAAAGAATTTCACATAATTAGTTAGTATTTGCTCCTTCAGCCTAATGAAAAGCAAGAACTGATAATATTGTTTTATTAGTTGTTGCCAAATAGTGCACTAAAGAAATATATAAAAGAAGTTGGTTATTTTTTATAAGGGTTCTATTGTTGTTTTTTACATTGAAAGAGAGCATAGTTCAACTTTTAAGAAAAAAAATATGAATACAATTAAGCCATTTTTTTTTTCGGGTTTTTCCTGATGTGTAACAAAGAAGGGAGTTATTCAAATCTATAGAAGCTGTCTTTTTTATTTCATTGTGAAGTTTAAGTAACATTGTAAATTTATCAAAAGATATTCAGCAGTTTTATAATTTTTTTTTCCTACTTTTAGGTTTGTACTTCTTATATTAGAATCAGCTAGAGTTGAAATTGCTGTTCTTTTAAACGAGCTTGCTTATTTAAAGTATGATGAATCACCAAAAAGTAGTACAAGTAGAGAAGAATCTATACAACAGAAGCAAAGGAGTCTAGCAATAGCATTCTCCCTCTTGGAAAAGTTCATCAAAATGATTTCTAGTGGGGCAGAAGGTAATTCATGTGGTAGTTTTCTTTTGCAACTAGAAGCAATGTTTTCTTCGACTTTTCACTGGCATTCAGAACTTCTCTCTGCAACTTAGACTGAACGTCATTTGAATTACTTGAAGAAAACCTTGATAGAAATGACATTTAGTTGTTTTTGAATTTGCCCTACCTCTAATAAATGTTTTTCTTACACCAAAGTGAACAAAAATCATGTAAAAGATGTATTGGTTAGGATTTTGAACTTGTTGGTTTTATAATGGGGGAAAGTCAGGAACATACAGTCACTTTATACAGTAATTAACCATGCTTAATGATTATTTGCAAATAATTAGATTTTGAGTGACAAATATTCCTCATAAGTATGATAAGTTCTTGTCTTAATTTACAAATTTGTTCTTGTAGTATCTTTATTTAGTCTTCTATACTTTTGTATTTGCTAACTTGCACCCTTTTAAATGTTATGCAGGTCAGGTCATGAGAGAAAACACCATAATGAAGGCCATTTCTGGATTGAATGAGACCATTGGCATAGTTCTCGATTTTTTACAGGATTCAAAGGTTTACTATAAATTATATTCTTTATTTGCTTAAAGTTTTTAGTCATTGAATGTAATGCAAGGAAAAAGACATAAACTGGATTGTTTCACAGGACCATAACCAGAGGAAAGGGGATGATCTATTAGCAGCTGTAAGAATAATCGGAAGGTAGGTAGTAAACTCATTTCATATGCTGAAATATATGTTTGTATAAGTTGCTTTCATGATTATTCTTCTTGCCTTAGATTTTACAATTATTTTACAGTAAAAAACCTGCACTATAATCAAGCATTTCCATCAGATACAGTAGTTGATGTTGCAAAAAGTGCTCAGTATTTAGTAAATTTGCAAAGCACACCTAACAATTCTCATATTAGCAAGTAACAGTCAACATTGTTTGGATAATTTTGCCTATTGCATGTTGTCAATATCGTTGTAATGGGAAAAGGTTTAGACTGTTACATATTGATTAATACACCTTCATTTTTAACGAGCTCGTGAATTTTGTTGGTAATGTAGTCCTTTTTTGGTCTCTTCTTGGGTTTTATTGTTCAGGTGTTAGTTGCAACTTGCAGATAACCCTTCAAAATGTCTGGTGATTTGCAAAATAAAAAATAAATAAAGAAATGTTTCTGCAACAATTTAACGTTCTGTTATAAATTAACCAAATTTTCAGTTATCTGGCAGAAGCACCTCATGCATGCAAGGATAAAACTACACATTTATTGGGATATATTCTATCCATTGAAGGTCAAGATGAATCAAGGTCTTTGAATTTGTTATTCCATTTTTGTTCTTCTTTTCAGTCATTCTCATGATTAATCTAATGCAAGTTTGGGATGATGATGTGGCAGCCCCTTCTATTCAGTCTGCTTCATGATTCCAATGCTATCACAAATAACTTTGGAGGCTGATGGATGTAGAACTCTGGCCTCTTTTGAAGGATACAAAAATGTAAGTTCATTAAAAAGAAGAGTGAGACTATGGTACTATGCATAGAGTATATTGGTCTGTACTATGGATAATATTTCCATTTTCAAAGTCCAAATAATCGATTTGAACTGTTCAACATGATCTTCATATGAAATTGTACTTGCAGATCAAATTTTACATTTTTAAATTTATTTTTACTATTTTTTTATATAGATAGAAAATCACTTGATCTAAAGATTCTAGACAATTCAAAAGTAGTGATTTTCTACCTGTCTAATAAAATAGTAAAATATTCTAAAAAACTATAAAATTTTGTCTGCAAGTACATTCCCCGATTGAGGATGAGCGCGAAGTAGTAGCCTCTCAGAATGCACCTCATTGGAGAGTCAGACTCTCTCATGCCAACAAACGCTTTTCGCGAAGAATGAGGGAGCATCAAAGAGCAATGGAGAGGGAGATGCAAAAAAAGTTCGAGCAGCTCACTACAGAGTTGCAATATAGCATACAATCGTTTGGGCACGCATTTTCTAGAGTGGTTATTCAGCTCATTGGAATTGTCAGTTCCTCTTACGGTGTCCGGACTCATCGTACTTTCTCAAATCCAAAGGCTAAGCTATGAAATGCCAGATCTAGCTGGTTTAACTCTTCGACCAGGATTTATCAATCTTTCATATAGAAATCACATTGAACGGTTTAGATTGACTACTTGAACTTTAGAAACAAAGATATTGATCCATAGTACAGACTACAGACCAATCTGCGCTCTGCATAGTACCATAGCCTCACTCTACAAAGAATTTTTTAGATGGTACACATAAGTGAACTTGTACACTAAAGGGTAATCTATTCAGACATTGATTTATGATTTAACAAGCGAAAAATTTATGTGGCAGGTTGCTGATTGTCTCCTGAAATTGATTGAGCTAGATCAAGCTACCAATGAAGATACTGGTACAATTGTTTTGGCATGTGATACCATCATTAATTTCCTAAGCAATGTAGGTTCTCATGGATTTTAGAAATTTTATCTTTTAGTTAAGAAGCTTGCAGCCGTATTGGTATTGCACAACCGTCTTACGAGTTTCTATTTATTTTAACAGAAGAAAAGTCTTCAAGTTCAAGTGGATACTGGCCTTGTCAAAATCCTAAGAGTGCTTCCTCTGTGGGCTGGTATATTCTAATTTTCATCACGTGTGCGTGCACACACACACACTGACATAAAACCTGTTGGATTTTCGTCAAATGACAAATCCAAAGCGCAGGCACACACAGACAGAAAACCTGTCGGATTTGCTTCAATTGACAAATCCAAACCTTTGAGACTGATCTAAAAAATGCTAAATCTGTAAATTTTTATTTTCATTCGGTATATCTTTTTCTTGAATTGGTAAAAAAATCATTGTAAGATGCTTCTTTCCATGAATTTGAGTAGTAGTCATGGACCAAGCTTATGCTTTTGGTTAAATAAGGGAAAAGAAAGTTGGTATATGTTCTGTGGAAGTTTCAAATTGGTTAATGGTACCTTTTATTTTTCTCTTATTTTTTTTCTGACATGGTTATAGTGCAATCAAGTGATCCATCAATCATCGTGGTGGCCTCAGGTGTATGTGCTTTGATATTAGAGTTAACATCAGAGGAATTCCTCTTGAGCCATTGTGATTTTGACATTAGCGCCCTTGAGAGCTTGTCTTATCTTTTTGTCGCTAGTCTGGATCAGGTTCTGCCAATTTCTTTGTTTCTTCAGCACTAGTATTTGGATTATTATATTTTCAATTGGAAAAATATACAATAAGTATCCAAGAATTTCATTAATTATTGTTATTGGAAATTTGAATTATACTAAAAGGATCGAAGAAATTGCAATAGGCCACTTGTCTTTCAACAAGATCAATGAAAAGCTTGCATTCATGAAGAAGTTGAGAAAAGGAAAAAAAAAAAGGAAAATAACATCTTTAATTTATCTGCACCACTAAAGAAATGATGTATTATTTATGATTTTGATTTGAGCCTTCAGAAAATCACATCTTAGTTATTTATTAAATGTTCTCAAAATAATGTTAGCAGTTGATTTTTAGACTAGGGCTCAATTTTTTTGTGAACTGCTTGTATTCATTGTATCACAGAGTTGATGAGGGTGGATGAGCAAGTCCATTGGTAACTATGTTACCTGTGTTAAATGCTCACTAATTGCGTGTGCCAAATTTTTGCATTTCTTAATTAAATCAATGGCTCCTTTTCTTTTTCCGAAATTGGAAAAAATGAATTCTTTCATAACAAGGTTTAAATAAATTGGGAGTTTTTTTTGCAAATATCTTCATTCTTTTTTCTTCTAAATATTCAGAGGCTAATGATAATTTTTTGTATTATTGCAGAAGATTGGTGAAAATGACAGAGAACTTCTTGACCAACAGCAAATGACAATCTCAGGTTTGATACTCATGTTTCTATTATATGGATGATTGGACCTATTAGGTATGTTGAGATTTTTAAGTTCTATTATGGAATTTTCTTGCAGGTTATAGGAGATTGGCTGTCAAGTTCCCGATCATTAGCCGTATTGTTCAACAAGCGATGAATATCTGAGTTCCTTTTGTATAATATAAGAATAGCTCGTTTCTTAGTTGAAGTAAGATATTTGACAGCTTATGGATTAAGTCGTTCGACAGCCTATGTCAGTAGAGCTTCTGAAAGTACCTTAAGATTGGTGCCAATTGTAATAATGATAAAATTACAGCTAGTGTAGTACATGCAAAATTCATCAAGGGAAGATCTAGGGATAAACATTTGTCTAGTTTGGTGACTATCATATAACATTAATTAAACTTAAATTAATCAATGTTACAGATAAGATTGAATGTCAATTTATCCGATCTTCTAGATTTTGGAAAGAAATATTAAATCTGACCTTAATTGCGTTGTTGAGCGACACAGCAAGGATAGCCAATAACGTACCACCCATAAGCAAACAATACCACTAATCAAATTTTTTATCGGTTCTGCCTACTTACGGTAAGTTACGCTATTTCCTTCTCATTTATTTAGAATGTTACATCATAAGTAGGCATAAACAATATAAAATTTGACTATAGTGCCAAAGAATCAGTCAAATTAAAAACATCACGTAGTAAAAACTAATATCAAATGAAATTTGATTACTGATTTGTTTGCTTATCGTGAAAAACGATCGCCCAGAACTAGTTGGTTAAATAATCCTGGATGTTTTTAATTTGACTGATTCTTTGGCACTGTAATAGCTTTATAAAAGCATATCATGACTTATCAAATTATTAAATTATAGGATTAGATATATTAAATTATAGTTACAAATTACAGTCAAGTTTGATATTTACAATTATCATTTTATAAATTGAAATTAAGTTTGGATTATTTGGCAATAAAAATGATTTAAATTGTGATTTAAGACAAAAATAAATGTTTACAATTAAAAACAGTATGTATCTTTCAAATCTAAGCCAGAATGATGACTAGTTTTTACTTCTTTTTTTTCAATAATTAAATCTAATTTGAAAAAATTAAAATTTAGAAAATCATATTATTACAAACTGGGTCCGGGCAGACCCAGTGTAGTCCAGGAGGGGGGGGGGGGGGCCTCCTCCCCTGGATTTTGAGTTTTAGTGGAGATTTATTGGTTCCGATTGGCTTTGTCCCCCTAGAAATTTGTTTGCTCTCTTTTGAATGTTTAATTGGTAATTCGAGTTAAATTTATAGTTAAAATTAAAATAAATTTCTTGAAATGTGATTGGTTATTATAATTATAAGTTAGAATATTATAAATTACATGTCAGAGCATTATAAAGTATAAGTTAAAGCATTATTTTTTATCAAATATCCAATTAGTTAATGGGTTTCAATCCGATTAGCTATTTAAATCCGATTCGATATTTTTTTATCCCCTTACGAAAATCTTGGATCCGCTCCTGATTACAAATGACAAATATAAGAGATAAATATTGTGGAATAGTTAATAGACCCTAGAAAAGAATTATATCGATACTACGATCTCTTTTTTTTTTTTTATGTTTAGATACTACAATCTTTTTAATCTCAGTTTTTTTTATGAGCTGGATTTGAATATTATTATGACTTCTTTAGATATTTTCAAAAGAACCACATAATTATTAAAGTTCTTTATCAATGCATAAAAAATTCCTATCATATCTGTTATTTAACAACAGAGTTTTGAGTTCGTAAATGGGGAAAAAAACGAGCATAGTCGGTCAGCCAGGGCCTGATGAGGTTGTCTCATATATCGCAAAGAAGCGAGGTTTAAAATGATTGAAATAATGGAAATAGATTAAGATAATCTCAAAGATAGAAGTGTTGCTGTAACTTGTAAGTAATAACACTAATTTGCAAAATATATAAACAAAATATATAAAGAAATATTGAATTTGATAGTTTTTTTATTTGAGATGTGTGCAGGTTTAATTGTTAAGTCTGAAATTCAAAGTAAGTTAAAAGACATATCGTGATAAGTTGTACAAGATAATTAGATACATGATCTACGCAAGTCATAAGAAATGATTTAATACATGATGAATTGATGGATATACACGAGCAAATCGTAAATACTAGGGCTGTTCATGAACCAAGTTGAGAGTAACTTAGATTCAACTCGCAAACTCATAAACTGAGTTGAGTCTGAGTCGCTAATTCAATTTCAAGTCAGAAACTACAATTTGGAATCAACTCGCGAGCAACTCGAGTCAAAGTGAATCGACTCATGACTCATAATATACAGGGGCGGATGGAAGATTTTTGTCAGGGGAGGGCAAAATTCGGATTCAAATAACTTATTGGATTCAAATCCATTAGCTAATCGGGTACTATATATAAAAAATTCAACACGATAAAAACCCAGATTCATCCTAATTCAAGAAATTTAAGTTAATTAAAGTTCAAGGAATATATGGTACAAACCCAAATTAATGGCCTTAGAATGTGCAATTGATGCTTCCTTATCTACAAAAAGAAAACAAATTAGAAGTTTGATTTCAGTTCAACAAAACAAAACCAGAAAGTCAGAAAATCTACTTAGTAATTGGTACCTGATAAAGTCTACATGCCTTTGAATATACTTTTAATTAGTACTTGGTACCTGATAAAATAGAATTGGAACTAAACTTGAATGATTTGCAAAATTAGAACCCCCAACAAAGTTTTAATTAGGACTTATTTACAAAATTTTACAAAAATCAATCCTTGTCTGACTGATGGATACCAGAACAATATTCACACCTGGTATTGACCTGGTACCATCTCCAAGATTCACAAACCAAACTCAGTATCATAGTTTTATGAAATCCAAGAATAAATGAAAAGATAATACAAGAAAAGTTTCTTTATTGCGTTTCACATAATTTTAATTAAGAGTTCGTACCACCCATACCCAATTGATGTTAATTTCAACGAATTAGATGGTTTTTTACTCACCGTCGGTGTTAGGGTTCTTTTTTCCAATCAAAATGAGGTAACAACAACAGTGCAATGGCCGATGAAACATTCTCAAAATTTTAGAGAGAGCTGCGCGTCGCTACCAGCGGAGTCAGAGAGAGAGTAGAGGGATTTAATTTTCGTGCGACTCAGAGAGCGATTTGAGAGAGAGAGAGAGAGCGAGCGGATTTCCTTTGCGTCATGGCGTCTCTACCTAGCTAACAGCCCAGCGCGGATTGAGATGCTGGCCCGTTAGTATATTTCAAATAACTTAGTAAAGGCTTGAAGCAGTTTTGGGCTTAATAGGTCTAGGGAGGGGCAACACATATTTTAGAGGAGGACAAAAGTATCACTGGGCTTAATTTTTCCATTAAATCTGAAAATCCAGGGGGAGGGGACAACTGCCCCCCCTCTGGGCTATACTGGGTCCGCTCCTGATAATATAGTACATAGTGAGACAATCTAATTTAATTCTAACAAAAAAAAATAGTACATTGTTTATCAGAAATGTAAACAATTAAAAACAATACATAATGAAACAATATCCAATACATTTTAAACATTACAAAAATACTAAAATAGTGTATAATTAAAAATTACCAAACATATAAAGTCTAATAAATTAAAAACAAAAGAAATAATATATAGTTTACCAAACTACCAAATATTACAAAGTAACAAAACATTACACAATATATTAAATTACCAAACATAATTACCAAAAAAAAAGTCTAATAAATCAACCGAGTATATTGTGGGAAGCGTCGATTCTTTTTCTATTTCAAGCGGCAATACAGTAGATTGTGGGAAACATCCACATGTATAATGTTTGGGGACACAAAAATTAGGAATATATGAATTATGATTTTTTTTTCAAAAAAAAAAAAAGATGCGAGTCCAACTAAGTTGAAGATAATTTGAAATAACTTATAAATCAACCGAGTCAATAAACTCGAGTTAGTTTCAACTCGAATTATTAGCGAGTTAAATCTAAATGAATTTTTAATCAAATTTCAAATTGTGAGTTTTTTGTACACCTTTAGTAAATACTTAACTAATAAGACTTAAATTTTTAAACAGTCCCATGTTCATCCCTGGAGGTACCGGTGTACAACAAAAAGAAAATATCTAAAGCGGTATGGATAGATATAAGAATATATACCTGCAAGACGGAATTCATATCATCTAAAGTAATATAATATTTATGTTTAGATTCGGACCGTCTGATCAGAATTCGCACGAATATTGAAGTGACCGGTGCAATTCACGGCGGTTGGATTGGCTCCGATTATGGTCCAACAGTCCAGATCTAATAATCAAAACTTGAATTACTTCAGGGGATCCGGGCTCGGACCACGGTGAGTCGGTTAACTCCAGCTAGCTTTCTGCTCGAAGGATAATTTCGTCATATATTTTTCTCACCATTTTTTCCCTCCTGTGTTATAATGGAAGAGAAAGTGACAAAGATTTAAAAAAAGAGAGGGGGCTTCTCTTGTTTGCGAAATCGAATGGCCGGAATTGCTCGAAATTTTTACGGATTTTAAAAACGATCGACGAAATTTGTATTCGAATTCGATCAAGTGTTGCCATCAATTCCTTCACCTACTAAATTCGCAAGAAGTAATCAAGGCGGGATTGAGAGGTCTCGAGAGCTAATTTAGGATCTGTAAGGTAACGATCCCACTTATATGTTCTAATTTATTGTTCTTTTCATTGACAAGTGCGATCTCTATGCTTGTCTTGTTCATATTATTGGGTAGAATATCTCCATATGAACTTCCTCACATATAAATTTGGTAACTTAAAATCACGTGTTCTACCCTCAAATTACAATGATTTAAAATTGTTTGTAGCAAATCATGGTGTCTAACAATTTGAAGGTTCAAAATGGAGGATCTCCCTGAAGCACTGATCTCTGACATTGTCAGTAGACTTGCCAGAACTTCAGACCGGAACTCCTTTTCCCTTGTATCAAAGCAATTCTACAAAATTGAAGCAGATCTCAGAAACTCACTTCGGGTCGGATGCGGGTTGGACTGGGCAGCCGATGCACTGGCCTCCCTATGCCACCGTTTCCCTAACCTAACAAAAGTTGAAATCACCTACTCGGGCTGGATGTCAACTTTTGGAAAACAATTGGACAACCAAGCCCTTTTGATTCTCTCTAGAAATTGCCACTTTCTTACTGAGCTAACCCTAAGTTTCTGCTCATTTATTACTGATTCGGGTCTAAGGTGCTTGACCTCATGCCAGAAACTAACCTCCTTGAAATTAAACTTTGCGCCTGCTATAAGTTCTAACGGGCTTCTCTCGGTAGTGGTTGGTTGCAAAAACTTGTCAACTCTGCATTTAATCCATTGCATGAAGGTGACAAGTGTTGAGTGGCTGGAGTATATTGGTAAAATGGGTTCATTAGAGGATATCTGTATTATAAAATGCCGGGGTATTGACGAGGATAGCATGGTAAAACTGGGTCCTGGGTGGAAGAGACTCAGAAGGTTGGAGTTCATGAAGGACCCGCATACTATGAACCCAACAAGCCACAACACGTTTTCACTGGAGAGTTGGCATCAGTGTCAAATAAACTGCAAAAGGTTAAAGGAGGTTTCTTTGGTAAATTGTGTTATAAAACCTGAAAGGGGTTTATCTTTCCTATTGGGCAGTTGTGCTTCCTTGGAGAAGGTCAACTTAGAAACATGTACTGGATTACATGATAGTGATGTTATCGCTTTATCTCAGAATTCTCGTGGTTTGAGAAGTATCTCTCTTCGGCTGTTTTCACTGTCAAGTAATGACCAGTCAACTTTAACAGATGCAAGTTTTAGAGCACTTGGTACCAATTGTCCCATGCTTGAGGAGGTTGAATTAGCATATTGCGACTCTCAATTCTCAACAGTACCGTCAATCACAATTGAAGGAATTTTAGCAGTGATTAACAGCTGTTCAATTCGGGTATTGGTGCTCAAATGTGCTTCGTTCTTCAATGATGCGGCAATGGAGGCTCTATCTTCAGCGCCATTTTTGGAGTGTCTGGAAATTGAAAGGTGCCAGAAAGTTACTGATTTAGGAATTGGGTTTGTGTTGAGATTACGGTGCTTGGCCAATCTCACCATTTATAGGTGTTTAGGTGTGACTGATCATGGATTGAAACCGTTTGTGGATTCCAAGTTGTTAGATTCCTTGGTGGTTAAGGATTGCCCTCACATCTCTGACCAAGGTGTGCATGGAACTGCGAGGAGAATAGCTTACTCGCAAGACTTGTCATGGTATTTTTATGGGTAATTATAGCTTAGATTCAGTTGTTATGGTACATTCAATTGAAACCTTCAAAAATATTGTTCAAACTAATTACTTATATTATAGATGTTTTTTTAATTATTTGAATAAGGTGATAATCACATTGGGCCAATTTAGAAGTCCTTTAACTTTCCATCAAGCATTGTTTTTTTAACGGTTGGGTTTTAATGACTTTTGTTGGTAGATTGTTAATCAAACTCCAAATTGATTTAAATGTACATCTCTCCAAATGGCGAAGAACATATTTTTTTATTAATATTTTTAACTCCTTTGATTCATATTTTTTGAGATATCAAATGATTGTGTCATAGAAGTTGATTCTGTACAGGAATTATCTTTTAAAAATATTCTTCTACCTGGCTGGCTTGAGTTTGAATTTTGTGAGCTTTGTTATTGGGTATGCTTCTGTGATGAGGATTCAGACTTGTTGAACAAGATCCAGTGCGGTACTCTCCTGTGTAGAATGAGATTTGCATTGTCTGTTTTAACCAGACACAAATCTCAAAGTGGACCTCCTATGATCTAAATAGACATCAAAATGATTTTGTCTCGGTTGGAGTTAGTACCGCACTACTTTAGGCAGTGTTTTTAAATACAGTTTTGTTTATGAATGCAAAAAACCACTGTATATTGCATCTGCAGATTTTAATGTAAAAGTACATATGAAATTTTACTATGAGTTGTTAAAAGAATATGCATAAAATAGATCTAATTTATAATACATGGGCGTTCTATTGTTTTAGCTTAGTATTTTGTGTTTTTTATCATACTCTCATAGGTCATCGGTTCAAGTCTCTCTTAATGCATTTTTTTGGGTCTTTAGAATTTGGGAGCAACTAGTAAAAATTTTTATGGACCGCATATTTAAATTTGTATAAGACCGCATGAACCGTATATATTCAAATCCGAATAGGAGGTATTGCATGATATTATGATATTCTCCATGTGGCAGCCGATTGCATGTAGTTCATGCAGTCGGCATTTTTAAACACCAAGTACTGTAGGATACCCTCTGTGGTGGTGCGGATAAATGATAATTAAAAATCTGTTGTAAGTACACAATGAATTGTGATTAAAGTTTGTCTTTATATTAATTTGATACAAAAATACTTTATATGATTTAATAGATATAAAATACCGCTTGAAATGTAAATTGAATGAAAGATAATGGAGTTGGACGCCAATATCATGCAAATAAAATACTATCTCCTATTCTCCTTGCCATAATAATTATTTTTTTTCTGGAATTGGATGCCAATATGGTTCAAGGACTTTAATATTTTCAGTACAAGTTCATAGTCGTACACAGTCCTCCATTTCTCTCTGTTACAATTTGATTGTGAGTTTTCATAGTGAGAGATATATGGGCGATATATCGTTATGATCAGACTCTAGGTTTGGTCGCTGAAATGAACTTTAATTAGCTTTGCAATAGTAATTGTTCAAGTCAACAGCCTACTTAATCAGTGCTTTTTAAGTGTCAGTTTTGCCAGGTTGATTTCGCATTTACTTAAAGTTATTGCGTTATGATAAGACTTAGCCAGCAAATTAAAACTTATTTTTTTTTTAGAAATTTCTATCTATACCCGGCACACTGGTATGCTCGCAATGCCAGCATGAAAACTGAAAATTATAGATGGCCTGTGCATGGTTCCGTACTTCCATCTGGCATAAATTTAAATTTGAAAAACTTGTGCTATATGTTTTAATTTTTTTTAATGATACTGATAAAAAAAGTCGACCTAACCACCCGGTCCTATAGAACTTGACACAGACTTCAAATCGACAGAGCCAGTCGATCCTATCAAACTTGACATGACTTCAAATCGACAGATATCCATTTGATACATAGTTTCTAAGCGGCCTCTATTCTCTGTACAATATTTAAATATGATTGATATCGTTGTAAATTTTACGTGGCGCTGTTAGAAAATTACTAGCTAGTATTTTAACAAGATAATTTCCCGATATAATTACTCTTAAAAAAAAATCTTCCAATGTAATAATTATTTTTTGTTGGACTAAATAAGCCAGTATAATATGAAATGATCTCTAATTAATTTCCACCCTGACCAAGTCAACTACCAAATTAATTGGTACTTGATGGCCATATTAATCTAACATCAACTAAAACTCTAAAAATTACAACTACCTATTAAATATTATATAAACAAAACTATAAACGACAAGAGACATTTCAGACTTAAATGACTCCAGGCGTATATTTAAGTTTATTTAGTGTATATTCAATGGTTAAAAATTAAAATTTAAACAACAATTATCTTTCGTGTTCAGAGAAAAAGTATTATGGGCAGTTTACTAATAGAGATAGAAAAAATATTCTGCATTAGATGTATATATAAATCTGAATATGAGAAAGATTTTTTAGCAAGCAAGATCTTCTTATTTGAAATATACTCAATTGAACGTAACTATTGAAAAATGACTTTCTGTTTGTGAATCAACCGCCGTAATTGAGGATGCTTAGATTGCACATATTTTAAAACATGAATGTACGCTAAAGTTACATTAAGATTTAACAAATAAGAACAAACAATACCACGACAGTAAGATTGCTTTCCATATTCTTAAAATTCTGTTATTAAACAGCTAAGAGATTAACTTTTTTTTTAAAAAAAATGAGCTAATTCATCTTATCGTAAATCCAAAATCAGTTAAGTCATATATTGTCTGATATGGATGGGTTTACTCGGATCCTACACTCAGGGAAGCCCGATTCGTTTATGGAGGAGATCCCAACCTTTATGGCGGAGCCACTTCCTGCTGGCACGGATCAGGTGCGATTCCTGAAAAATTTCTAGAATTTTGGGCTAAAATTTAGTTGAAGCTTACTGTACTATGCCAATTAGTTACCATTGAAGATTAATCCAACCTCATCGTGTATTTGATAATTAAACTCAAATATAATTTCAATATGAAAAGAAATTGGTCAAAATTATCAAATTGGCTACCCTGCTTTGTTTGCTTCGTCTTATGCCGCTACCAGGAACAAAGGACTTCTATTTGGGCCAAGCCCAAAATTAGTAATGTCGGCAATAAAACAAAACAAGGAATGAGAATTCAAATGACAATTTGCTTGGTCAAAAATGTAGGCTGCCGACTTCTATATTTACAAGTAAAGTTAGAATTGTATTTTTGATATAATTAATGAGCTATAGCTTAGTTGTATTTTTGATATGTCGGTTTTGGCTATGTCGGTTAAAATTAGAACCGACCTTGTAACCTATAAATAGGAATGAGGTGCCATGTATCAATATATATTGAAATTACACAAGATATATTGAAAATAGTTGAAAATATAGTAGTACCTAGTCTCTCTCTCTCTTTTCCTATTTACAATTCTTATTTATAATTTGCTTGAGTGTTAACAAATTGGTATCAGAGCCAAGTTACAATGGCCACTAGAAATCCAAATATCTCCTTCCAATATCCAATTCTAACCAAAACCAATTATGATCAATGGTCGTTGCGAATGAAGGCCATTATTGGTGCTCATGGCTTGTGGAACATTGTCGAGAATGGCGTTGAAGAACCCGAAGATGATAGCGAACTCACAGTAGCTGAGTTAAATACCTTGCAGAAGAAAAGAAGTGGAGATCAATGCGCGCTGAGTATCATCCATCAAGGATTGGATGACGACATGTTCGAAAAGATTGCCAATGAGACGTGTTCTAAGGATGCGTGGGAAATTCTTAGAAATTCGGTGGTTGGAGTTGATAAAGTGAAGAAGGTGCGGCTCCAAACTCTAAGGGCTGAGTTTGAGTCGATTGTGATGAAGGAGAGTGAGTCCATAGGAGACTATTTCACCCGAGTATTGGCGGTAGTGAATCAGATGAAGAGGCTTGGTGAAAAGATGCAAGATGTGAGAGTCGTAGAGAAGGTATTGCGCTCTCTCAATTCAAAATTTAATCATGTGGTGGTGGCGATTGAAGAATCAAAAGACACGGAGTCCATGACGATCGATGAGTTGAATGGTTCATTGCTAGCGCATGAAGAGAGAATAAAGAGAAGCCAACAAGAGCCGGTAGAGCAAGCTTTGCAAACAAAAGTTTCATTTAATCCTAAAGAAAATGATAAAGGAGGAAGAGGACAAGGTCGGGGACGAGGCCGTGGCGGCTATAGAGGTCGCGGATATGGTCGCGGTAGAGGACGCGGTCATGAACAAGAAGAAAAACAAAATAAAGAAGAGAGAAGTCAATACAATTGGCGTGGTAGAGGACGTAGTTATGGAGGCGGCGACCGTGCATACCGTCCGAATGTCGAATGCTACAATTGCGGCAAATATGGACACTATGCAAAAGACTGCAGATCTCCGAAGAAGGTAGAAGAGAGCACGAATCTCGTGACAGAAGAGGCAAGAGATGACGGTGTTCTCATGATGGCATATGATGATACCATTCCCGATAGCGACACAGTGTGGTATCTCGACACCGGTGCTAGCAACCATATGTGCGGGCACAAACATCTATTTGTGGAGATGCAAGAAATGAAAGATGGGCACGTGTCATTTGGTGATGCGTCAAAGATTGGTGTAAAAGGACGAGGTAAAATTTGTTTCTTCCATAATGGGAAAGAAAGTGCAATAGAAAATGTGTACTATGTGCCGGACATGAAAAGCAACATCCTAAGTATGGGACAACTGATGGAGAAGGGTTATTCGGTTTTCATGAAAGACCGGATGATGCAATTGAAGGATAAAAGAGGCTGCTTAATTGCACGAGTTGAAATGGCCAAGAATCGCATGTACAAACTCAATTTGAAGAACGTGCGAGAGAAATGTTTAAAGATTGATATGATGGACAAAGCCTCGCTATGGCATTTACGGTTCGGGCACCTGAACCAAGACGGCATAAGAGAACTAGCCAAGAAAGGCATGGTCCACGGGCTACCCGACATGGACTACTCGAGACCATTTTGTGAAGGATGTGTACTCGGCAAGCAAGCAAGGAATTCATTTCCTAAAAGGGCAGAATATCGTGCAAAGAATATTCTTGAGTTGATACATACAGACATATGTGGCCCGATCACACCTAAATCATTCGGAGAAAAGAGATATTTCATCACTTTCATTGATGACTACACAAGAAAGACATGGGTGTATTTCCTTAAAGAGAAATCTGAAGCATTTGAAACTTTCAAGAAGTTCAAGGTGATGGTTGAAAAGAGGACGGGCTATTATATTAAGGCATTGCGATCAGATAGAGGTGGTGAATACATGTCAACTGCCTTCACAAACTTTTGCGAAGAACAAGGAATCAAGAGATATTTGACTGCACCCTACTCACCTCAACAAAACGGTGTAGCAGAAAGGAAGAATCGGACCATTCTCGACATGGTTCGGTCAATGTTGAAAAGCAAGAACATGCCGAAAGAATTCTGGGCGGAAGCAGTGCAATGCGCCGTATATGTGCAAAATCGATGCCCACATGCGAAATTGACGAATCAAACACCGCAAGAAGCTTGGAGCGGGATCAAACCAACTGTGTCACATCTCAAGATATTCGGTAGTGTGGCCTACGCGCACGTACCAGATCAAAGAAGAACAAAGCTAGATGATAAAAGCAAAAGATATGTGTTCATAGGATATGATGAGAAGACGAAGGCTTTCAAGTTATTCAACCCGATTGAAAAGAAAGTGATTGTGAGCAGAGATGTGCATGTGAATGAAGAAAGCACGTGGAACTGGGAGTCGATGGAAGAGATGCCTCAAGAAAAGGAGAAGGAAGCTCCAACAATTATAACTACTACACTGCCAATTACTCAAACCGATGCACCTTCATCCGATGGTAATGAATGGAGAGAACCGAGAATGAGAAGTTTGCAAGACCTATACGAAACAACAAGTGAGGTGCACTTGGTATGTCTATTGGCAGATGCTGAGAACATCACATTTGAGCAAGCTGTTAGAAATAAGAAATGGCAAGCTGCAATGGATGAAGAGATCGCTGCTATTGAAAAGAATAGCACTTGGGAGCTGGTAGAGTTGCCGGAAGGTCATCAACCCATAGGAGTTAAATGGGTATACAAAAAGAAAATAAATGCCCAAGGCAAAATAAAGAGGTACAAGGCGAGACTCGTTGCAAAAGGGTATCGACAAAAGGCCGGTATCGACTATGATGAAGTTTTTGCTCCAGTTGCAAGAATGGAGACAATTCGACTTCTCATATCGCAAGCAGCTCAATTTAAGTGGCCAATATACCAAATGGACGTGAAATCAGCATTTTTGAATGGCGTGCTTGAACAAGAAGTATATGTCGAGCAACCACCCGGGTACATGAAAGCCGGTAAGGAGACAAAAGTGCTGAAATTGAAGAAGGCACTCTATGGCCTGAAGCAAGCGCCTCGAGCATGGAATACGCGAATTGACTCATATCTCAAGAAAAACAGGTTCGTGCAGTGTCCTTACGAACATGCACTGTATGTGAAAGAAAAAGAAGGTAATTTGTTATATGTCGCTTTGTATGTTGATGATCTCATATTCATGGGGAATGATGAGAATATGATAAAAGAATTCAAAGAAGTGATGACTCAAGAATTCGAGATGACAGATTTGGGGTTAATGAAGTATTTTCTTAGACTACAAGTTAGACAAGATAAAACAGGAATATTTGTGTCCCAAGAAGCATATGCAAAGGATATCCTCAAGAAGAACAAGATGGATGAGTGCAAACCCGTGTCAACACCGATGGAGCTCGGTGTAAAACTCTCTAAGTTTGAGGGAGGAGATCGAGTAGATGCAAGCAAATACCGGAGCTTAGTTGGAAGCTTGCGGTATCTGACATGCACAAGACCGGATATCTCATATAGCGTCGGCGTGGTGAGCCGATTCATGGAGGAACCAAAATATTCGCATTGGAAGGTGATTAAGAGAATACTGCGATACATCAAAGGAACAGAGTCACTCGGGTTATTTTATTCAAAGTCGAATGAATACAAATTAATGGGCTACTCGGATAGTGATTGGTGCGGAGATGTAGATGATCGGAAGAGCACATCGGGCTATGTGTTTTATTTGGGAGACACCGCATTCACATGGGCCTCCAAGAAGCAGCCAATAGTAACATTGTCGACTTGCGAGGCAGAGTATGTAGCAGCGTCATGGTGTGTTGGACACGCAATTTGGTTAAGGAATCTGCTACTCGAGCTAAAACTCCCGCAAAATGAGGCAACCGAGATTCGAATCGATAATAAATCAGCAATTGAATTAGCAAAGAATCCGGTACATCACGAGAGAAGCAAACACATAGATGTTCGTTTCCATTTTATTCGGGAACATATTAAGAATGAAGATGTGCAAATGAATCATGTGGCGAGTCGTGATCAAGCGGCCGATATTTTCACCAAGGCGCTACCAACGGAGCTATTCAACAATTGCAAGACAAAAATCGGAATGAAAGAAGGAAGAAATTTGAGTTTAAGGGAGGAATTTGATAATTAAACTCAAATATAATTTCAATATGAAAAGAAATTGGTCAAAATTATCAAATTGGCTACCCTGCTTTGTTTGCTTCGTCTTATGCCGCTACCAGGAACAAAGGACTTCTATTTGGGCCAAGCCCAAAATTAGTAATGTCGGCAATAAAACAAAACAAGGAATGAGAATTCAAATGCCAATTTGCTTGGTCAAAAATGTAGGCTGCCGACTTCTATATTTAGAAGTAAAGTTAGAATTGTATTTTTGATATAATTAATGAGCTATAGCTTAGTTGTATTTTTGATATGTCGGTTTTGGCTATGTCGGTTAAAATTAGAACCGACCTTGTAACCTATAAATAGGAATGAGGTGCCATGTATCAATATATATTGAAATTACACAAGATATATTGAAAATAGTTGAAAATATAGTAGTACCTAGTCTCTCTCTCTCTTTTCCTATTTACAATTCTTATTTATAATTTGCTTGAGTGTTAACAGTATTTACACATTCTACTGATAAAAATTATATATATATTTTTTTAAATCAAGCCATTGAAGTATCTTTCTCACTAAGAATAGAATTTGACAGGCTCATTTGGTAAAATCACATTGCGAGAATGGAATTTAATTTTACTTTGTCAAAAGCATCTGAAAATTTCTTTGCTCTTAATTTTGATTGACCCAGCATTACTGGAGAAACTGACTTATGGCTAACTATTATTATTTTCACTGTTCTATAAAAGAGAGTTCAAATCAGTACTGTTTGCCCATTTTATGTTAGTATGAACCAGCAAATAGGTTTCAACCTGAAGTTATCTACAATTATATCTACTTCTTAATCTGATTGATTTAATGGCAGGGTTATATAGTTCTAAACAGACCTTGGGCGTTTGTTCAGTGGCTTCGAACAGCCAATATACCTGAAGAGTAAGTTATAAACTTTCTCTATATCATTACCAGTTTGTTCACCAGCGGATTCAATGAATGAATACTTTTGTGTTCTTATTTACTTCATGCAGATATATCCTGATGGCAGAGCCAGATCATATAATTGTCAAGCCTATACCGAATTTGTCTGTAGATGGCCGTGCAGCGGCTTTTCCATTTTTCTATATTGAGCCCCAAAAGTATGAACTTGTTTTGCGTAAATATTTTCCAGACGAGAAAGGTCCAATAAATACTATTGATCCAATTGGAAACTCACCAGTTATTATTGAGAAGGTAACCATGCCTTTTTATCTTATTAATCCAGAAGTGAATCCCGCGGTTATAGAATTTTTTTGACCCAAGGGTCTTATTAATGTTGGTCTATCTCTAGTCTTTTATATTAGATATATGTATAGTTGTATTGGTCCTGCTTAAGAATGTTTTTGAGCCAAGACAAATAAAACAAGCTAAAATAACAAAATTTGATGAAATAAAAAGTACCCCTACTAGCTTTGATACTATTTACGATAATAGCAGCTGACCACCTGATTGTATGGTACCGAAGTCCAATATTGTAAAATCTTCCATAGTTTTTGATAAATTTCTATTTAATTTATGTTTTATTTCCCAGAAATCTCTTGAAAAAATTGCACCGACATGGATGAATATCTCGTTAGCACTGAAGAAAGACCCAGATGCTGATAAATCATTTGGCTGGGTGCTTGAGATGTAATGTCTGATCACAATCAAATTTTTTTGCATGCTTATTTCTCCAGGCAATCTATTTTAAAGTTGTCATTTACAACTTCTAATATCCTTGAATAAATATATAGGTACGCTTACGCAGTAGCATCTGCCCTTCATGGAGTCAGAAGTATATTACATAAGGAATTCATGATTCAGGTGTCAATCCACTTTATTTGACCACCCTTATTTTGAAAAAAATTGGTGATAATGTCGATTTTAATCTGACATTTCTACTTCTGTCATTGAAGCCACCTTGGGATTTAGAAGTTGGTGATAAATTCATAATCCATTACACTTACGGATGCGACTATACTATGGAGGTATATGGCATATAGCAAGTAGTAAGGATTACTGTCCTGCATCTTTATAAACCTGGTTGTTTGAGATTTTCTTCTTGAGTTCTGTTAAATCTTCAAACTAATCCCAACTTCATTCGTTAGATGACAAAATTATCAGACTTTATTATATATATATGTACACAAAAGACACGGCGACCACTTCTCCTTTCAAGTACCAGTCATTAGAGGCTTTTTGACCAATATGTTACATATTTCATTGTGATTGCAAATAGCATGAAAATTGTCCAAACACATGTAAAATCAAGCAAAAACTGACTAAAATTTCCTATATATTCATACTTTAAAATTCTTCATTAGTAGCTCATATAACATGGATACCAACATGCTAAATGCACTTACCTTGATTTTAGTTCAATTTGAGAAGAATAGAAGGGACTTCAGTGAGTTACATGGAAATTGGCATCCAAAAAGTGCTGGGTAGAAACACAAATATGATAAATGTTGGGTACTAATTGCAAAAGCCATAAGTTTGGTATTACTGCAACATAACCCATTTCACAATTTTTTGGATAAGGTGCAATTTATTATAAATTTTCTTCTATACTGGAAATCTTTTTTTGTAAATGTAGTTACTCTTGTACCAGGGAAAACTAACTTATGGGAAAATTGGAGAATGGAGGTTTGATAAAAGATCATATGACAGCTCACCACCTCCAAGGAATCTATCATTGCCTCCAAAAGGTGTTCCTCAAAGCGTGGTACGCATTTCTTATCTAATAGCTAATTATTTAATCAAACATTATCATGGTTATTTAATCCAGATTAACATGATTAATTATTTTGTTTGTTCATTTCTGGTGTTTGATTTTTATATTCCTATTATGTTTTTTAAGGGTTTATATTCTTATCTGAATTATAAAATCTATCCTTCTAAAATAATATCAGGCAACTCTTGTAAATATGGTGAATGAAGCAACAGCTAAAATCCCAAACTGGGAATCGAGCTGGTGACCTTATCCCACTGAACTTTTAGCCCGGGATAACTTGAGACTCTAGTGGGTAAACTATTCACATCACTACTGTTCGAAGTTGGAACAATGCGTAAATAGTCTTTTAGATTCTCTGACAGAAATCTCAGAAAAAGATTGGAAGAGTTGATGTCTCTTCTTTGATTTGAATTTGTGAAACGAGAATTTTGTATGCATTGTTTTATGACCGACATACGGACATGCAGTTCTTGCTAATAAGAAAACTGTAGTATGAATGTATGATTTAAAGTTAAGAGTTTATCAAAGTTTCCAATTTTAGCTCTTAAACATGCTAAAGTTTACAAAAGCGCTAATATATTGTGGTACTGAAGTTTCCATGTTAATTTTTTCATTTAATAAAAAATCGTTCCCTGATTGAGTCCCAAATTTGGCTTTTCACTAATTTGGTGTTAACATAGGACTGGCTCTCAAAACAAATTATAGTAAATCTGATATATATCCAAATGATACGATATAAAGTATTATGATACATCTCTTAGATATGAGATCCTCATTTTTGCAAGGGTATAATGACCAACATATCAATAAACAACAATTGAATTTTTCATTAGTTTATTTGTTCCATGGCAGAGTAACCTCTTTGAGTCTTTTGTATCGAATAGTTGTCAGTCTGCCAGAAAGAGGCCCATTTGGCTAAATTATCTTTTTCCAACTGGCTGATGTCAATTTTTTTATTATTTAGATAGGCTGGTCTCCAAAAAATTTACGAGGAATATTTTTTTTTTTGCAGGATTTTCGTATCTAAAATCTCAAAAACTACTTGTGTTTTTTGTTTCGCCATGATAATAAGTTTTTTTTTTTAAATTTTGATTATATTGGTATAATTAGAATATATTGTGTACGACTTGTTGTTGGTTTAAAGATAATTCTATTACCTACCATATATCATTTTTTATTAAATAACGTTATATATCCTTAACAATAAAGCATATTACATTAAATAAATTTATAAATTGTCAAAGCAACGTGAGATTTGGACACTATCATGTTTGGTTGGAGAGTATGAGGTTAAGTAAAATCTTATTTTACATTTAAACTGTTAAACAAATTGTAAAACAAAATAATAAGTTGAAATAGTGGACGAAATAAGTTAAACTATTTATAGAGCTCATTGTTATAAATAAAAATTTAATTTTCAATACCTTACATCTTCATACGGACTAATTTAAGTCATTACTTCAACTGTTAAATAATATATAAACATGAGGAATAAGATTTTAATCTCTCTAAATTTAAGTAACAATAAACGTGACCTAATGTTCCAATATATATATATATATATCCCGTAAACGACTGCACCGTACGTTTCACAAATCACAAAATTCCTCAATGACACTAATATATAAACACAAAATCACTAATCTTGGAAATGTAACGACCGTATTCATTCTCTCTCCGGAGGAAAAAAAATATTGAATCGCGGAGCAGTGGACCATACCCAATTTTAGGAAATTTTCCCATTGGTTACGAATCTACAACTTCTACGTTTTAAGATCAGTAACAGGGCCTTTGTATAGAAACCTTAATGCTCATTTCCTTCTTTGCACCATCTTTACCTTTCTTCTAACTCTCTCTCTCTCTCTCACAGTTTCTCAATTTTGCAAGATGAGGAGGTGTTTTCCGGATTTCTTTACCAGAAAGAAGCCTCAACTGGAAGCCATGGCTAGTGAGAGGAAGGTGGAATACGCCACTGGCATCGGCCGGGTCAACATCACGTGGTCTCGTGCAATCAGCGGAACCACCCTCTTACCCCAAATTGACATCTCCAACAATGCCTCAACCACCTCCTCATCAACATCAACCCACCACTTGTCAAACCTCGCTGACAATCAACATGGTCCGTTCTTTAACTTTCGTCTCTCCCCTTTTCTCCCCACACAGCGCTGTGGCTTGAGGCAGTTCATGCTCAACGGAAGAGGCATGACACCATCTCGTCAGCTCGAGTTTGCATGGGACTTCACTAACGCACAGTATGATGCATCAAAGGACGTACAGCCCGTGTCAGGGTACTACTTTTGTATTGCTGTGGAGGGAAAGATGGTACTATTGTTGGGAGACATGAAGGAGGAAGGTTACAATCACATCAATGCACTACGGGGGCGTGTAGTGGCCATCCCGGTCTCACGTGAGGAAACAGTTCACCTCAGGGGATGTATCTACAGCACAAAAGTATTTCTAGGAGGAGAGGAGAAGGATTTTGCGGTGAAATTTACAAGAAGCATGGAGTATTCGATGATGGTGTGGATTGACAGGAGGAAGGTGGTGGATGTGGAGACTCAGTGGAAGATATTCAAAGGTTCGAGGGAGATTAATGTGCCGGGAGGGGTTATAAAGATAATGTGGGACCGCCAGGAGTGGACCGACCGAGAGAACACGATGCGTTGCTCGGCTGCTCGGGAATTTGCAACTGCTCGCGTTGTAGTACGTTATGCTCGAGGGAGAAATGTCCAGAATTGTTTTCATCTCAATCTTTTCTCTGTTGATTAGGAAGTAGAATATATATATATGTCATTTTTAAAGTGCATGAGTTGGTGATTATTAATTCTGTTTCTTTATTAGTTTTTTTATTTTGTTAATTACATGTAAGTAAAAAGATGAAACTTACAATTTAAATTTAAATTTTGATCTGACAGTCTCTGTTTTTAGTATACAGTACAGAGTTTGTGTAATGTTATTTTAAACTCGTATGGTTGTTCATATTATAACTTAATTATCTAAGCAGAAATCCAGAAAAAAAAATAGCTATAAAAGGCGCCTAGCATTTGCCCTAGAAAATAGCTTTAAAAAAGTATCAACTACACTGAAAAGGGAAAAAAAATGTAAAATTAGAAAGTAATGTAATTATACAAAATAATAAATTATATCAAAAGAAAATATGAACATCTTAAAAAAAAATCGTGCTATATATAGAAAAATGGGAGAAGCGCCACGAATAGAAAATAGAATTGTTACAAAAATAACTATATATGAGAGTATAACTAGTCAGGGTGTTCTTAAGCTCACAAAGTTCCTGAGTGAGTTTGATGAGCTTAAACACTCTAGTTCCACTTCTGATTATATTTATGTTACTAGAAAAGTAGTTGGATGGAAATTACCGAAATTTTTATAAATATACAAAATCTCAAATTAATTTAACAATCTATACATTTTTTATATTAATTTCCAAATCTATCCAAACCGCTAACGGTGTCAGCGGTTTCAAAAGCCAGAACCGCTGACACAGTCAGCGGTTTCAGACAGCTATAACCGCTCACACTATCAGCGGTTTAATCAAAGCACGATTTTTGATATTTTCTGCACACTTTTTGAAACAACGAACGACTCAGATTAAAATAATGAACGACTCAGATTAAAACACTGTTTGTAATCATTACAGAGTTACGCAGTTTCATCCGAATTGAAATAAAATCATTACAGAGTTACGTACAACTATTTTTAACAATTTTAATTATTTAAGAGTATAATTTTAATAAATTCATCATATTATGAATATAAAATTTAACGCTAAATACTCCAAAATCTAATACATATTTAGTGAAAATAATATTGAAAAGATTATTACAAATAAAAGAAAAGTTAGATCCGTCTATTTTTTATTTTAACAAAATTATCTAATTAAATTATACGACTTCTTTCTGATCAATATAAATAATCAGATAATTATCTATGCTTATCTAATACATACTTCATCACTAAAAAACACGATCTGTAATTGCTTGTGAAACAGGAATAGTTAAAACTAGACGGAGCAATCTATTTAATAAAATCTTGAGCTTTTTTCACTATGAAATATATATAGAAGGGGGTATTGAAATCTGATTTTTAATATTAGAAAGTATGATATGACTTATTTTAAAAATGATAAACAATCGGTAATTTCATTTTAGTTTTCAATAGAGTATATATATTTTTAATATAACTCATAGGTCAATTTCGTACATCTTAAATTTGATAAACAAATATAATAATCATTATGTTTAGAAGGGCGGGACTAGAAATAAATTATTCTAAGCAAATATAATAATCATTTCATTGATTCTTGCAATAATCACACAAATATAGTTGTGAATATATCTATCCTGACCATAATGTTCCTATTTTAAAGAGTATTTAGACACCCGACCACCTACTACAAAGAATCTGTTGTTTAATTTCTTTACAGTGGACTTACTAATAGCATGGCTTTTGTTTTTTTTTTTATTATTAAATTGTTATTATAAGCTATTTACATGTTGCACAAACAGAGGAGCTGACAAGGGCCCTACCACTCGAAATCTATAATTTTGGATGTTATCTTGCAAGCTTTTGATTGGCTGACATTGTTAAGTTCAGGATTTAGGGTTTAGGGTTTAGCGATATGCTTAAAAATAGCAATTTATGTTGGTATACCTATTCTCGGAAATAGTCATTTTTGTTCTCGCGGTGTTACATAAGAGAATGATGTAGAACTTGAGCCTTCGTATCGGAAACATGGAGATAGTGGGAATGAAGAAGTAGAGAAAAATATATCAGATTAAGCTAGGTACAATAGATAAAAGGGGCCAGAGTGACTGGAGAGGCAGAGAAAGAGAAGGCGGTGCATAAGGGGAGGGATCGGGAAAAAACTTGAAGGACCAAGGAAGAGAAAAGATGATTCAATTTGTTACATTTACGTCTAATTTGAACCTCACTTCGAATCATCCATTAAGTGTGGATTAGTGATTATGCTCACTAAGAGAGTTTGGTGCATATATATGCTTTTAGGGGCGGAGCCAGACTTTCTGACTATGGGGGTCAAATGTGAATGGAGATCAATAATATAAATTTTTCATGCTGCGAATGGGGATCAACAATACTGTAACATTTTACTCCAAATTATATAGAAAATTGAGTATAAATACAAAAAAAATTGAAAATAAATGGGGTCAGTTGATCCCATTTACAGATAGAATATGTAGTATTATGATGCATGAAAAAAAGTAAGACTTGTCGGGTTAACACATACTGGCTGTGCATCTCGATCATCACCAAAATTGACGACTTAGATTTTATCAAGCTTTTAAGCTTTTAATGGAAGTATAATTAATGCATCGACTTCAACTCAGATCTTGGCATACCAGTTTATGATGCATATATTTTTTTATAAAAAAAAAAAGAACATATTTTGTATTCTTACAGCAGCTCCTCTCAAGTAACTTAATTGGAAATAAATCTACTGTTATTCTGCGGAATAACAGGTGGAATAACAGGGTCCTATTATTCATTCCAACCATTCATTTTCATTGAGATTCGTGCATGAAAAAATTTCTTTATTGAGATTCATGCATGAAATTTTTTGAATAATTGAGATCGGAATAATAGTACCATGTTATTCAATTGGAATAACAGCAGATTTATTTCCATGTAGGTTTAACTTTGCTAATAGATACAAGACACTAGAACACATTAGGCACAATCCAGGTCCCTTCTGTTTCAAGTTGACCGATAACTTTAGACCTGTCATTTCCCAACTCATAAAGACCAATTAACATCCTACTGTGATGAGTAGGATGGTACTCAATAAAGTAGATGGAGTTCCCTTTAATTCCCTGGAAATCACTAGCGGGTAAACAAAAACCAGTAGTATCTTCATTCAAGAATATGATTAGATCATCCATGTCGCTCAGCTTTACCCAAAATGGAGGACTTTGCTCTTCAGAAAGCTGGTACACCTCAAACCAGCATATCTCGATAGACAAATGTCTATCTTCAGGGCATGAACGAAAGTGTCGTTGAATTCCAAGGAAAGCACCTGCTCCCTCACCTAAGCAATAGAAATCAGGTTGTAATTCGTTATAGGGAAGCCTCACTTCTAACTTGTTTCCAGTGGTTAACTCAATAATTGTTATGTTAGAATTTACCGAGTTATAGAAAAATAGCCTCCCTCTGTTGTATGCTTGTGCAGCGACAGGAAAACTTCCTTTTAAAGACCATCCAATATTGTCTTCATTATTCCAAAAGCCCACAAATCGATACTCAATGTCTAAGAACATATGTATTACAACATCATCTGAATTTCGAATAGGATCAGCACCAACATGGAGGGGCCTACAACATCTGAAGCCGTGGAAAGGAAGGGGGACCTCAGCCCTAGTGAATGGATTAAGGAGTGTCAGGGAGGTATCATTGGCTCCAGTTTTGAATGTGGCCAAATACCCCTGTGACTGTCCAAAGAACGCCTTGTTGCAAGCTTCAGGCACTTGAATTCTGCGAGTTTTGCCGGTGGGAAGTGAATACAATTTAAACTCAGAGCTGTATAAAGTTTCACGCTCGAGGATAAACGGGAATTGGGAAGGGTGTTCAAAGAGAGGAGCAGCTGCAAGCCACAATTTGCACACTGCACGAAAGTTGATGAAGTCAAAGGTATCATAGAGTTTTCTGTAGATGAGGCGGAGCAAATCAGCTGGTAGATCAGGCCAGTTTGATGATGGTGATGATGATACACTTTTAGCATCCTTAAGCATTCTTCTTTCTTCTGTTATTGATGGGACAAATTGCATTTTATCAGAATATACTGGTACTTGACAAGAAATAAAATTAGTTGTACATATGACCTAAGGCATATATCTATAAATACATTAGCCTGACTTGGTTATCAAGGATTGAAAAATAGAAAATATTAATTATAGACAATAATATCCGACTATATATATGAAAAAAATTGAAATAGTATAGACACGCAAAGTTTATGATTTGTGTTGAATAAAAATAAAATGAAGGAGTATTCTGGGCCACCTAAATTGGCACCTACAGGAACCACAAGATTTTTTTTTTTAAAGAAAAAAATATATATTAATTAAAGCAGTCAGAGAACTATACTTAGGGGCGACATAATTATGCATATTAAAAATATGTAGTAAAGGTAAAAATATTTTGGGTCATAATTAATATTTAATTAATTAAATTATAATATGGATTAAGTCTTATTGGGCTGCATCAAAATATGAGCCCAAAATATATGTTCTCTCTATGATCTGATCTGATCTGGTCTGATAAGACCTATCTGATTAGTGCGAATGAATAGGTGTAAACAAACTGGTGTATTAGTCTATATATTGCGCGCACGCACACACACACATACATACATATATACATATATATATATATATATATATATAGAGTGTGGCTAAATTGCTTCCGGTAGCACTTCGACCGAAGTGCTAACGGAGCCATATCTTAATATCTGATGTTCAAACAAAAAATTCAAACCGTTAGATGTTCAATCTATATTAAAATGTGCTTGGAGACCAAATTTTATATTTTTTGGAATTTTTTTTCTATTTATTAAGCTGGTTTGAAAACCGCTGTTTTCAATGCTTCAGAAATTCAATAAAAACAGCGGTTTTCAAACTAGCTTAATAAATAGCAAAAAAATTCCAAAAAATGTAAAATTTGGTCTCCAAGCACATTTTAATATAGATTAAACATCTAACGGTTTGGATTTGTTGTTTGAACATCAGATACTAAAATATGGCCTCGGTAGCACTTGGCCGAAATGCTGCCGGCAGCAACTTAGCCGGACTCATATATATATATATATATATATATAATATTTGTGTGTGTGCGTGTGTCTACACGCACTAGTATTGTGCCCCTGCGTTGCAACGAAAATATAATATAAAATTGAATATAATATGAATGACATTCACACAAAATTAAGAAAAAAATATTAAATGAAAATAAAAGGCACATACTAAAAAAAACAGAAATTCAAATAATAAATAATAATAAAAAAAACAATAAATGGAAAAATGGATCAAATATAACATGAAAAAAGTTCTTGAGGCATTATTACTAATGTGATCCTCTTCGATATAGTGTACCATTTATGAAAATGAACAAACAAATATGAAAAGTATTATTATTAAAAAATAAAAAATAATTATGAAAATGCACACATTAAAACAGCAAGCATAGAGTATTTTCTTACTTTTAACCCGCCAAACAATGGTAGCCTCTGCCTTTAAATAAATCTGTCAAAGAATTATGTTGTTGTAATATTACTCAAATCATATAATAATTAAAGAGAACAATAATTCGACAAAAAGTTGATAATAAATGAATTTAGTTAACCTGCTAAAAAATAATTAATTAAAGTTATATTTTTCATAGGCTAGAAGGTCATTTCCTATATCCTCCTAACTAATAATAAAAAGATACATTAACTCTAATAAATATT
Source organism: Carex divulsa (assembly GCA_964058895.1). NCBI lineage: Eukaryota > Viridiplantae > Streptophyta > Magnoliopsida > Poales > Cyperaceae > Carex > Carex divulsa. Next base: position 39,872 of record CAXKVK010000044.1, read on the forward strand.
ATAACTCCTCTTGACACAATGAATATAACATATCAAAAAAATAATTTTCTCGTTTGATTCAGAAAGATTGAATAATTTTCAATTTCATTGTCGATTGAGGAAGAGAAGAAATGAAACATAGGAAAGAAAAAATAAGTAAATAATTTAATTGCAATAATCAAAGATAGCTTTAAAGAGAAATAAAGAAACAAATCGCTAGACATCCATTCGTAATTGTGAAAAATATATAGCATTACGTGTGACAAGTATGTTTTTCACTAAATTTAGACTTCTACACATAAAACATATATATTTAATAAAAAAAAAAGACAGATTATGTGATTGGAGGACAAATATTAAATATGAAAATTCATCTTTCAATCTCAGCCGTTATCGGATCAAGACAACTATGTGCATAATTTAAAAATGAAGATATATCAATGATAATGATCTCATTCATGCTATATTATATCAGAACGTAGTATTGAAAATGTTCTTTCAAAAAATAAATCCAACCATCAGAATTAAATTATGATGGGTATCGAAATTTCTCATATTTATGAATACTCTACTATATGTTTTATAAAATCATGTATATTTTTTCTTGAAAATTTTCATTCTCAGTATAATATTTTTAAAAATTGCAGGTTCATTGAATTCATTTATTTCATAAGATATTCTATAAATGCATGAATAAGAGAAAATGAAGAAATAAGAAAATAATTTAATTACAGGAATAAAGAAACATATTGCTAGAAATTCATTATTAATTGTGACAAACTATATAGCAATATGTGTGGTGAGTATATTTTTTTTAACTAAATTTAGACTTCTACACATAAAATAGATAATCAAAAGAAACAAATTATGTGATTAGATGACTGATATTAAATATGAAAATTTATCTTTCAATCTTAGTTAGGGCTGTTCGCGACTCGCAAGCCGCTCGAACTCAATTCGGCAACGAACTCGCTAACAACTCGTTCATTTAAAACTCGAGTTAGTCTAACTCGAGTTGAGTAACTCGTGTAACTCATGAGTTGAGTTCGAGTTGGACTCAACTCGCTCGTTACAACTCGTGGACTCGTTTCGTTTGATTAATTATAATTTCGTAGACTTGTTTCATTTATTGTTTTTGTTAAATTGTTGTGGATTTTTTTTGTTAAATTGTTGTGGATTATTTGTTAATCCAATATTTACTTCTCATATTATTACATAACAACAGTTATCAGTTCAAGTGTTCAACATTTCAATACTTTAAACGAGTTGACTCACGAGTCACGAGCCAAATCGAGTTACTCGCGAGTTGAGTTCGAGTTCAAGTTGAGTTCGAATTGTCCATAACTCAAGCTAACTCGGCTTGTTGGCAGCTCGAGTTATTCAGCTTCAGTTTAAAAATTAACCCTAGCTCCTAATCACTGGACAGCTCCAGTTTATTCAGCGGTCCTCCTTCTTCTTCTGTTCTCGCCTGTCTCCCTCTCTCCCGCGGAAACGGAGGAAGCAGAACCCTAGGCATCGCTGGAAAGGCTCTCTCTCCGTCGCTTGGAAACGCTCCTCTCCTCTCGGCGCTCTTCTCCTCTCGGTGCACCTCGCCTTCTCCAGCGACGACTCGGTAATCTAGGGTTTCGGTAAGCTCTCTCTCCTTCTCCGTATTTCTCAAGAGTAAACACAATCTACAAGCATAAATTATTGCGTTTCAAATCAGAATTTCCCTTTTAGAGGAAACGTTTGAGATCAAATGTGCGCATTTTCTCATCAGAGCTCTATTTGCCCCTTTTCTTTTGCTTCTCCTGACTTCCAAGCTTCATATTTGAAATCTGAGTTGTTTTAATCAAAATAGGAAGAAGTGAATTGAGATAGTTTGTGGGTGGTTTTGACTGAAATAGAGAATGTTTCTGTTGGGGGTGAATTGGTGCTTTTATATAGAGATGGAATGAGAAGGATACAATGTACTTGAACTACTCTGTGATATTAAATTTATATATTGTTTGTTAAGTATTTGACTTAGATATAGCTTGCCAGTGCATTTAAGTCCAAATTTGGTTTATTTTTAGTAGTTTTTTTGTCACACCAATGGGTAATTGAGTGAAAATATATATCCAAGTGAGAGCTGATTTCTACTGTTAAATATGGGTTTGTGTTATTGGAGCTGATTTCTACTGCTATTCTGCATGCAACAGCAGCAGCTGACGCCTCTGACGGAAGATCCAGACTCCGAGTCGCACGGAGACCACAACAAATCGAGAAAGGAGATGTCATGGGACTTAGTCAAGACTTGGTTTCGAGCAAACACCGATAAAGGCACCGAGAGAAACCTAAGGCTTCTTTTAGGAGTGCTTGGTTGCCCCTTGGCACCAATCCCTTTGACATCTGAGACAAATGATCATAGTATCCTTTCAATCAAGAACACCCCCATTGTAAGTTCTTTATTTTTTTAAAATGACATTTTATTTTTTTAAAATGACATTTTATTTTTTTAAAATGACATTTTATTTTTTTAACAGTTTTACCAGTGTTTAAGACTTACCTAACGTCTTTCTTTTCTGAAAGTAAATTATGAAATGGAAGTCATGGTAAAAATTCCACACCTGTTTTTATTTTCATGTGATTATTCAAATTTGCAACACTACAAACATCATTATGTTCTTTATTTTAAACTCGGTGAAAATTTTAATAATAAGTAGTTCTTAGTTCTTACTAAAGCTAATTTTTAAGAGATGCATATGCAAATTAACCATATGAAAATATTGTAGGAGGCATCATCAGCCAGTTACATAATCCAACAGTACATGGCCTCAACAGGATGCCTCAAGCTCCAAAACAGCATGAAAAGCATGTATGCAAGCGGTAGCATGAGGCTTGCGTGTGGGCCCGGCGAGTTAGAGGGGCCCATGAAGAGAACCAGTGAAACAAGATGCTTTGTTGTCTGGCAGAAGTCACCTAACTGGTGGTTCGTGGAGCTGGTGGTGGCCGGTTGCCGGGTCGTGGCAGGGTGTGACAGAAAAATTGTCTGGCAACGTTTGCCATGGCTAGGGACCCAGAGGAGATTTTGATGACATAGTGTTCAATGTCGCCGGCCTCTCTGACTACTGCTTCTTGCCTCCAATGGAGATTTTGAAATGCATGTAGGGGTTTCTGTTTTCTTTTATCCTTTTTTTGTTTTTATAAAAAAGAAAAATTTGTAACATGAGTTGTTTGTAACTTTGTATATATAGAAAAATTTCCTAAGATTCCTCAATTACTACCAAATAAATCAAGTTCGCTTGATATAGCTATCAGTTGGAAAGCATTTTATGAATCGCCCTGGATTTCCTTTTTCTGAGTAGTTTTCTCTCAACTGTCAAAGATTGTTCGCATAATAGAGACTATATTTGTATATTTTGTTTGTGTACATGTAGCGGCCCCTCCTTCTTCTTCTGTTCTCGCCTCTCTCCCTCTCTCATGCGGAAACGGAGGAAGCAGCGCCCTAGGCATCGCTGGAAAAGGCTCTCTCACCGTCGCTGGAAACACTCCTATCCTCTCGGCGCTCTTCTCCTCTCGGTGCACCTTGCCTTCTCCAGCGATGACTCGGTGATCTAGGGTTTCGGTAAGCTCTCTCTCTCCTTCTCTGAGGTCGATTGTTGTCGATTTGAGGTCGTTTGTTGTCAATTTGAGGTTCTATACCTAAGCTATTGGTGAGCCATCTATTGATAATTGAGAATACTTAGGATACTGAGAAAATTTAGGCGAGACTATTATGCTGTCAGAATACTTAGGACGTAGATCATTATGGTCACTTGAACTGGTAATGTCCGCTTAAAAAAAAAATGAGGCCAACCTTTGCTGTTTTATGCACTTTGAAAACAGACATTGCCACTATAACTTTTCAGTAAATTGAAGTAAATTGAGGTTTGTTTGGTTGCTTCTGTCAATTCTATTTGGGTCTGTAGAATTATAGTTTAAGATTCTCATTCCATAGTTCCATATCTTATGCTATTCACATCATATATCAACATCCATACTACCTGAGTTCTCTTGTCTAAAATGGACAGATCAGACCCTCACCAGAGATGTCTTTCTTTAATTCTCAATTATCAATAGCAAGTAGGTTTTAAAGGTGCAATTATGAAGTGATAACAAATTAAACTGGGAGCTTAATACTTAGTGATTTAGTTTGATTATTCATGATTTAGATCTCCATCTACTTTGTCGGTTTGTTAAAGAAACAAGTAGCATGCAAATTAATTGGTACCACAAGTTTATGCTTGACTAAAATTGATCAATCCTCCTCTTAGAATTCTGGGTCAATTACCATTTAAAAACTCAAATAAGTGATATTCTTCTATTATTCCGAAATTGACCCGGATAGCATTACCTGTTTCAAATAAGGATGGCATTTTGGTCTTATATGCATATATATTTGCAATATCCAAGGCTCCAAACAGACAAGTACTAAGTGTAATCTTTCCTAGTTCTGTGCATTTGATTTTCTATTTTTTAAATAGTTAAAGAAATTTTTAGTGTTGTACCAACAGTTTCAAGTTGTATTGTACCAGTGGTGGTACTGTACCAGCAGTGGTACTGAGTTTTATTATTTTACTGCACAATTGAGGTTAAACTGCACAATCAATTTTCCATAAATTTTTAGGTGGAAGATAAAGACAAGCAGTGACCAATCAAGAAAGTTGCAACTCAGCCATCGAGCCTCTCTATTTTTTGTAAATTATATGCTGTAAGCTATATGCTATTAATAAGAATTTAAATTAAGATGTAGCATGTATGCTGTAGTTATAAGATGTATCCTTCTGTTAAGGATGTAAGATGTTTGCTTATTTTTGACATGGATTTGTATTTGTAAGATATTTGCTTATTTTGGACATGGCTTTGTATAGGTAAACTTTTAGGATCTAAAATATAAATATGTTCTTTTTGGTGATATTTTGAGTTATTAACAATTGTGCAATTTTTGTAACTTTGATATTGATTAATTTGAGCAATTTGCTTTTACTCGTTAATTTATCCATTGACGTATTTTTCTTGTTTTCTTTTAATGGTATACAATTACATGTTTGCAAAAAAAAAATACGCACTCACAAAACTATCACAAAAAAAACTGCATTGCATTACTAACCAAGATTAGTCTATTAGAAGACCAAAAAAATATTACACATGGCAAAGATCAATCTCCAATATACCCTCAGCAAATTTAAACAAAAAACAATATCCGAAAAAATTGTGACTACAATCATGGTACACAAACAAAACGATTCGGTTCTCCAGTTAGACTCTGAAAATTGGAGAACGGAATCGTTTGTTCCTGAGACTGGGAAAAATAGAGAACGGAATCGTTTGTTCCTGAGACTGGGAACAAACATTACACACAGATAGAGTTATAGACTAATACACGAAAGTAAGAAATTGTTAGCTTATCAGCAGAAAGTAATATTGATGAGATGAAGCTATGTAAACAAGTGCTGGAAGCTGGCAAGGGAAGAAAAAAGGCCAGCCAATACAAAAAATGTTAAGATCACGCTCAAAACTGTACTAGACGCACAAAGGCCAGCCAATACAAAAAATATTATCCTAAACAATTTGATCCCAAACAAGTGGCACTTGAGCCATCAGTGCAACTGATCATACACAACCAGCTAGAATGTTAGAAAACAGAAAAGCACCTATAGAAGAAATTAGAAAAACTAGAAAGCCAGGTTGCCTAAAGATATGAAGTTGAATATTTTTCCAAAGTACTTTAAGACAAAAGGCTCTGATGCAGTAGGATAACAGACTCCCAATAAGGCCACCGATGAGTAGAGTGTCCCGTTAAATCCTGATGCAAATATGAGGTAGGTTATCACCATTATAATTTGGGTTACTGTCATTAATACTGACAGTAGTAATTAGTACCATAGTAGTAATAAATTTATTATAACCATTATGGTACAGATACCATTCATGTCAGGTTCAGAACTGTCAAATGCTGCAATAGCACATATCATATGTACCAGTACAATAGCATGACACAGGCCCTTTTTTTTTACTCTATGTAAGTTTAATCTTGGCTTACTTGACACTTCATTTAACATCAGATTATTGGAGTATGAACTGACACAAATTTTGGAAAATGAAAAAAATCAAAGAAAAATACTTCCTATGCTATATATATGAGATTACCTGACTAGAAATTCAGACATACTAGGCTTGGTCTGGTGGAGCAATGACCCATGTTGCTTCACATTCTCCTGGTTCCAACACATACACGGCTCCATCAGTTAGACCAATTGCAAACTTGTTTGGTTTAGAGGGATGCACGGCTATAACAGATTGATGCACATTTGCACTAGAAATAAAGAACAACAAGTCAAATCCTGTGCTCATATGACAAAAGACAAATAAAAAAAAAAGGAATTGACAACAAATCACACTTTAACACTAACTGTACCTAAGATTACAATGAAGATAATCAGATGGAAGAATCCGGCATCTGATTTTAAGTTTTTCAGCATCGAAAATGCACACAGTGGCATCCTTAAAAGTAGCATATACCAGCTGAGAGTCGCAGGAGTATGTGGCATATGTGATTGGGGCAGCATTCTCATGGGGCAGCAGCCACTAAAAAAAAAACATTTCTAAGTTAGGCCTTTGTTTTTTTTTTTTAACAAGCAGCAGTTAGCCAAGAGCAAGAGAAGTACCTGAACGACAATCTCACGCTTTTGGACATCAAAAATACATACAAAAGTCTCATGCACAGCAAGACAATGGACCTCAAGTCGATCAAATTCAACTCTTGTATCCGAGTTTCCAAATTTTGGGTTTCCTGAATAAGGCATTGGCAATTCTATTCTCTTTATCAATTTCTTCCCAGTGTCTTCCTTCCACAGTTGAATCTGTGACATAATAAATAAACTTGTAAAACTATGGCATAAAAAAAGATATCTAAACTACATGCATATGTTTAGTCTATTATAATTGAAGAGTAAACCTGAGCATTGGCATCAGATGAGACGAGAAGAGATAGCACGCCCGAGAAGGATAAGCCAGTAATTTTATTTGAGTGACCATTTTTGATTACAAACAACACTTTCTGAAAAGGTACTTACACAAATTATCGACCTTTTATACTCACATGGTTAAGAACTATAATTGAAATTATGAAGATTGAAGCCTTAGCATACATCATTAGCAGTATCGAAGATTCGAATAGTGCAATCATTCATCCCAATGGCAAGTAAGTTTTTCTTTTGAGGATGAAATGCAAGGCATGTGGCTGCTGGTGGTGGAGTCATGAAGGTTCTCAAAGTCTGAAATCAATGGTAGCATACATCATGAAGTTTTTCTTTTTTATCGGTAGCATAAACAAATAACAAAATTTTACTTATACCATCGATTCTGAAATCAATGGTATATCTTTAGTTTTATTTTATTTTTGGTACAGATAAACATCAATGGAGTTAATGAGGAAGATTTATTACCAGCACTACCGAACAAAATAAAACATAAATACCTCGAATGTTCTCGCATTAAACAATGTGATCTTTCCTCCTGAAGCAGACACGATATGCTCACCGTCTTTGTTCAAGGCAAAGCAGTGCACTGCGTCTTCATTATTCCTGCCTGTTACATCATTAACCATAAGAATTCCCTTAGGTGGTCGCCACAGCTGTGGAGGAACACTTGTTGTAGCCTACATTAAAAACCATGCTTAGCTAAGCTGAAGTATCATAAATACAGCAAAGCAAAAAGTGCGAAAGTAGCCCTTACTTTTCCACTTAAGTTGTGTCGTCCATTGCCAGGCCATTTCCAAAGTAAATGATTGGCATTTGACGCTAAAGCCAATAATGCAACACCAGAATTTGTGTAAACAAGCATGGAAATCTATACAATAAGCAATATCAATAACAAGTATCATCAAAGCTTAACCATCAAACATGAAACTAAATACAAAATTACAGAAATATAACAGAATAATTAGTTTGCATGTTAGTACTGCATATAAGTACCTTGCCACTCCCCAAGTTGTCTATGAGCCTTAACGAAAGACAATGAGTTGGTTCACTGATCTCAGTCGTCTCATCTCCATTCTGATATATTCAAACAAAAGTTAGGGCAATAGAAAACCAAATATTAGTGTCTGAGCACTTTCTTGTCTCTTTTTTGTTTCCATAATATAATTGGCTGTTCAGACTTGACTAAAATTAATGTCACAGAAACAGTTCCACTGTATGCACAATATAATGGTATTCTACATGTAGCAGATCGATTTCTGACAATAATTTAAAAATGTGCACTTTAAGTCGACAATATAAAAATAACAACATAAGACCACCAAGCGGAGAGCAGACTACTACCTTGTTTGCAGGAGGTGGAACCGGTGCACCACTAGGCTGTCCGCGAGTGTTGTTGTCCGGGATTAGGCTGGTGTTCTGCCAATCATGGTGATCGCAGTTCTTGCTGCTATAGAACAAACATCAGAAATTACAAGCCTTTTGGAAACCAAATACTACTATATAGTGGAGTGTATAGTGGAGAGTCATCAATAATGCATATAAAAATTCAATCTTTTCTTAAAAGTATTATTGATTGAATTTATTGAACATAACAGCATGATTGTTATTACGATACAAGTATCAAACACACTGTCATAGGCCTTATCATATCATGAAGACTGCTCTGAGGATGGAATGAACATATGTAACCCAGTTTTTTTTTTTTTTTTGGTGGGGGGGGGCTTTTTCTCTGAGCAATGGGGCAGAGGATATTGCCAAAAAAAATACCATTTAATCACTAATTATTAATCATATCAAAAAAATACCTCTGATTGATAATATTGACTAATGTGGAACTCTTCAGAGTTGGAAACTGCAATTTGTTGCGTAACAGAGGATGTGATTCAATTAATGTCTCAAGTTCTGAAAGCATATTTTCCCTTCCCGATTTACAATCCTCATCCCCAGCCCTATTTTCCCTAAGAACAAACACAAGAAATAAAGTATCATAATAATGTTTGCTTCAACAAAATATTTGCAGGGTTTTTTAGATGTAGGTCAATAAGGCTACCTGAAATTCTCAAGGGTTAGGAATTTGGTATCCTTAAATAAATCCTCATTGGAAGAAGCCAACTCCTTCAAATCATTGTTAAGGATTTCAACTGCTTTTGCCATATCATTTCTAGCAAAATAGAAACAATTAATAGGGACTTACTTATCCAAATATATGGTTTATGTTTTATTTATGGACTTACTTATCCAAGGCCTCTAGGTACTTCTCCTTACGGATAGTGTAGAAAATCTTCGAGGAGGATTTATTTTTATCTTCGATATTAATGAAGCCACCAAGATATTTTTCAACATCATTCAAACTTCCAGTAAGCACTTCCTCCTTAAAGTACTTCATGTTGAAATAAAATCCAGACTCTTGCTCAAGTCTTGGAAAGATTAAAAAAATATATATATCAATTTCACATAGTCATTAAGTTAAAGAAATATACAATATGGCAAGCAATGCACATTTTAGTATAGAGCATTAAAAACAAATTGCTATTTCACTTGGCTTGCAGTTCACACAATTAGGCAAGCAATGCACATTTTAGTATAGAGGCTAGCTGTGCTGGCCAAATTACCCCTCTGTGACAAGCTGATTTCATATTTTTGCTTAGAGCAATTGGCTCAGCCAAATTCAGAGTTCTTTATATGGATATAACCAGGAACACCCATTCCATGTGCACATTTAATTTCAGATTTTATGGGGATTGGCTGCTATGATGAACAGGTTGTTTTATGACTGACAGACAGCAGGCCAGCAGAACCTTTCTAAACTTAACCTCTTTTCAAAAGTCGAACTTCTAAAATCGATTACAAATCACAGAAAATTCTAAAAATGGTAATTCATATCCCTGTCTCATATAAATGTTCTCTACATGCCCATATAACAGTTTGATCAAATTTGACCCAAAACTGCTATTTTCATTTTATTGCCTCTAAGGGCGGTTTGGGCATGTACAGTGCCAGTAGGCATTGCATTGATCTTTGCCTATGTTTGGTGCTGGTACAGCCATGAACATGCATTGGTATGGGGGCACATGGGTTGTGCATGGTACCTACAAGGTCTGGTTGGCCTTCAACCATGGAGCAACACTGAGTTAAGAAACCCATTGTTTTAAATAGAAAGAAGGGTCCCTATGAAAAATGTACTTTTCAGTGATGTGAAGATCTGTTAAATTCATGAACAGATATTTACAGATTCTTGATGATCTATTCGTAAGAGAGCCCTTACTTTGCATCAATTACAAAGAAAATAAAAAATCCATGCTTTGTATTAAATCAGCAACCTAGCTCATAGTAATGATGAATGCTAGAAACTAGTGCCTATATATCAGATGTACTTTTCCCAAATATAGCTTCTTCAAAGATGGAAACACTAAAATTTCCTGCTAAACTCAACCTTGGATTTTCCTGCTAAATTCAATGTATTAACTAAGACAAAATGGAGAACTCACTTGTGCATGGCCCCCGTGAAATTTTCTTCTTCTAAGAATTGCAGAATTGAAAAAACCAGATCTCTCTTCTGGGAAGACATCCTTTCTCGTCTTTTAACTCCTCAAAAACTGGAACAAACAAATGAAACAAGAATACTATCAAAATATTGAAAATTAAATGCTCAATAAGAAACCTGACCTTTACTCCAGCATTTCAATTATAGACACTTTTACAAGAACCAGGGCACAGGAAGACTTTCTTGAATAACAATTTTCTATAAGTGGAAGCCATAAAGAATATCGAAATTTTGAATACAAGAATCAAGAACACACGCGCATTAAAGCCTTACCTCAAATTCTTAGAAGAAGGCAAAATGCGGAGAGTGCTATGAGAGGGATGAAAGAAATAAGAGTCTTGGCTAATTATTCCAGGAGTGTGATAAGTGAAACGACTTATCTACTAATAACCCGTTTGAATGGCGGGATACATATCACCGAACGCCCACGTGTCTGTCATTAGGATTATAAAAGGAACGGATTCACATGGGCATCTTTAATATTCGTGCAACATGGATCGGACAGTCCAGATTCAATCTACATTAACTCAAAAGTTGGGTTAATGCAGAGGATACGAATTCCTCGAGTCACTTAACCTGACGTTTGGGTTGCAGAGGATACGCACCCGTTGCACTCGAATTCGCATCCTCTGAGATATCTCAAACTTTGCGTGATTTATTGGAATATCTGAATCGTTCAAATACATTCTCCACGAATCTTATAGCTCAAATAATACTGGCCCCCTACGATTTCTCGAATAGGCACCGGACACGTCGATCACGCAAAAATTGAGATATCGCAGAGAACACGCATCAGTTGCACTCTCCCTTCAACTTCGGAGTAGGTCCGATGGGCATCGGACTACTTTGGTTAGACAGGTTCATTGACCATTCAATTTGCTTTATGATTCGTTCTTATGCTTTAATTTCGTGCGCACAGATCTTAAGATGAATTGGATGGTTTTGGAGCTCGTCAAATCTAAAAGTAAGTCCGATGCGCATCGGACCTACTCCGTCCTCCCTTCAGCGCCTGAATCGAACGTTGGCACTGAATTTTTCTCTTGACCTGGACGCGGCTCATGAAGCTACATTTAAAGCTTCTACGCGGTTCACATGTTCCACGACTACTCGAAGCCAACAATAGAATTTCAAAGCTGGCGCTCTGCAACAGCTTGGACACGCGTTAGCTACTGATTGGAAACCACGAGGAGAAGGAGACGCGCGGGAAGCATCTAATTCTGACGCGCAGAGAGAAGAGGACAAAATCAGTTAAAATGGTATAGATATTGTTGTAACGCATGTGCCGAAATGGTAATTCGGCTCTGGGTATTTTTTCTGTGTCGAAATGGCAATTTAGCCAGGGTTTTGTTGTTTTTGTATTTTTGAAAATAGTTAGAGAAACTTATAATTTGAATATTTTAGAAGAAATATTAAACAAAATAAATAACTTCTGAGTAAATAAAAAAATTATAATGGTCCTTCTAATATATTTAAATTTTATGATACTATATCTATTTCTCTAAAATATATTTTTTATTTTTAATATTTTAATATTCTTCTAAAATTATTTCTAGAGAAATGTTGGAGTATCTTATAACGGATCAGATTGACGGTTCCAACAATGAAAATGGAGAAAAAAATTATTACTGATGTAGGCAGATCTCAGAGGACGCGAATTCGTGCCTTCCTCCATGACATGAGTGTAGGTAGATCACCTGTAACTGTTACTGATGTAGCTAGAAGTACTGCACTGTTGTTGTCTCATACTACCGCACCTATATAATAATTAATTTTTAGATGTATCCAAAAAATATGATAGGATGGGACAAAATTTCAGAACAAAGCATAACTGTATGAGTATTTTAAAAGCATACATATTTTTTTAATTTTTTCAAAAAAAAGAACTATCCTCTAGAAGAAAAAAAATGGTTAGATAGAACAAGTGACTCCCCCAAATCCTACTTGTTTCACCTCTAATCGTCTATTGATCTCAGAATTAAATGAATCGCCGAAATTATGTATAATTACAATTAAAAAAACTGACTAAATATTAAATAAAAAAGATGTTGATATTAGGCAATTTTTAATGGTGCTTTTAGATTTAAAATAAATGGAAAAGAAGTATGTTGTGGCAAAAATATATTGTTATTGGAATTTTGATCTGATCATTTCAACATGAAACATCATTCTAAAGTCTAAACCAACAAAAGTTTTTATATTAAACATTACTTACGTTAAACTTAATCTAGTAATTAAGAACCGCACTCATCCAAAGCTTACTAAATATTCAAAGTTTACTAAATATCTAAATAATCAAATCAACTCATAATTTGGGAAAAAAAAAACAAATTTCTTAATTAAACAAGAGGTCCCATACTCTTTATTTTTAATATTTAGCTGAATTTACCCAAATAATTTCAATCATGTATATCCTATGCAGAGAACATTGTCTTATATCTTGAAAATAATAATCTCATTATAAGTTTAACGTAAAAAAAACACAATCATAAATCTAAATCAAATGTGTTGGAATGCTAATATGATAGGAATTGAGTGCTTAACCTGAGTGATTTAGCATTCAATCTAATTTGATATGAATCTTACAATTTGGATCTCAAAATAACTAGCACATGAAATGATCTAACAAAGAATTTAATATAAAATTAAACACATAAAATTAATTAATTAATTAATGACCTAATGAAATCATAATACTCAGCAGCAAATTATCAATTTAATTTTTTTCCCCTATCATTATGTAAACTATTTGGTTAAATCCATACTAGCATGATAGCATCCTATAATTATCAAAATCCCAAGGAGCTAATATTAGTTATTGACAAGGCAACATAACATACTACAAACATCAAATTCTCGGGAGAACCAACTCCTAACCGACAATTTATTCCATGCCCAAAGATTAAATTCCAAAAGAGCAAAAACAGGTCCAGTCCAGTAAGCCCACCAAACAAATTAAATTTAAACCATCATTCTTTTAACCTATATAAACATCTTTCCAAGTTCCAAAATCTAAGAGATATCGTTAGAAAAAAGTCGACCTATTTAAACCATCTCTAGTCCTCCTCTCACCGTTTTTGATCGACTTATAGCCCTGTGGCAAGTCGGTCTTCTTCCGATATATCCGTCTCGACTTATCCCGGAAATAGGGTGAGATTTAGATAAGTCTTCATTACCTCTCAGCATACAGACTATTCACTTCAGATAGTACGTATCATGAGGTTTTAGACAATACTTTTGGCTATGAAAACTAGAATTTCTAGGTTCCACCTAAAAAATCTTATAAATCTCTTTGGGAGCTTTTCAGAATAATATAATAATAAGAAATTACAGTTTTCTATTAAAAGTTAGACATTGGTTTGAATCGATTATGATTTCTTATATTGTTTGTGGCGCATTCACACTTTCAGAAGATTTTGGATCATCCAAAATAATAAATTTTGCACCTCTCTAAAAATTTTTAGTAACAAATTCCAAAAAAAAATATAAAATTTTGGTCTTCAAATATATTTTAATATGAAAATCATTTTGAGCGGTTCAGATCATCTTTGAAAACATAAAAAAATATATGTAGCATAATTGAAACACAACTAATAATACATTTTAATCCTGCTCATTTACAAATATGAAAGTGTTCATATAATCAATACCTTAGAGTAAAACTAGGGTGTTTTTAAGCTCACCAAGTCTTTTTGTGAGCTTAAATAAAAAATCTATCGGATTGGCTTCAAGTGATACATGAAACTATTGAAACCGATCTACTTCACGAGTGATGAGTTTATATGTCAAATTTATAAATTTTCAAACTAATTTAATATTAAATCAAGCGGTAAAAAATAATGAAAAATGAACGCATTAAAATTAACTTATAAATTAATTTTTTTACTCCTTGACTTTATGCTAAATTATAAATTTGACATGTAAACACAGCAACATCATTTGATTTTTAAATTAAGTTCACAAAATAACTTGGTAAGCTTAAAGAACACCCTAGTTCTACTCCCTGAGTTATATTCACCATTTGTGAATATGGATCATATATTTTTGGATAATATATATCCGTTCGGTTTACACTCCATTAATCAGGAGGTTAAATGCATGTGAATGTGCCACCGTATATTTTGGTTTAAATGACCCACTGTAGATATAGGCCCCTAGGAAAATAATATTTTATGTGCAAAATACTCTGCCATAATTTCTTTTAAGAGGCCAAAATGTCCGAGAATATATGTAGTTTTTATTAACCCATTAATGAATATGTCTTCTTTATCTCAATTTTCGAACTTAATATGGTACTTTTCTATTACAAATATGAATGACAGTTCTATAAATAGATATGAAAATAGCCTACATATTTTTTTTTTTAAAAACGAGAGTATCTACATTGATGAAATAGACTAAAGTTAATTTCAAGAGCACTGCACTCAAGAAATTAATATTTGATTTCTTCTAACATTCAGAAGTTGAAAAAAAAATTATATATTTCAGAAATTAATTTTTGATATGGATAAGCAAACAGTAGAAGTTCTGATGAACAGTTTGGGCAAGTAACAATTCATAAATTGTGCGCTGTATGAAGCAAAATTTGCTTTGTTAAAAATCTTTACCCAATTATTTTGACCCCATATATTGTTGGTGGGTATTATCGTTAAATCCTCTATTTAATTCTCTGTTCTGAAGAATCAGTGGAGAAAGGCAATCACTGCATTTATGATAGCAATGAGCATGCTGGTACAGTGATCAATCTCTTTTAATAGAAACATAAAAGTGAAAAATGAAGATGCAGTGCATTTTGTTTTCTTCTTTCACATGGCATTGTTTCATGGAAACAGATAAAGCGACTCACACGATGGTGTTCTCTCTCTCTCTCTTTAGTTGTTCGGTTACAATTTGTTAACCACTGCAGTTTATACTCCTGCAAATAAAAGAGTCGGGAATGAGAGAGCGAAAGAGCATTACAAACCATGTATGTCTCTTAATCCCAACGCAATGACAGCCAACTTCTTTCGATCATACCGTGATTCCAGTGTCAACCCCACTCAACCTTCACATGGGATGTGCTCATGTGCAGCAGTTTTTCTCTTCATACCTTGCCTAGATTAGTATAATCGTATCTTCCAAAAAAAGTAACATTACAAAACTTGGAATTGCCATGGAAGCCAAATGTACCATTTGGAAGGCAAGGCTGAGTCCGGAGTAATTAGCAGGATGGGACAAAATTCTGAGTTAACCATAAAAAATTTCAATATTAAATATATTTTAATTATTTTTACTAAGAAAAACATAGAAATAAAAACATATTTTAGAAAAATATTTGAGAGGTAGATACAATTTTATAAATTTCTTAAACTTAAGTATAGTTTTACAACTTTCTTGAAAGTAAAAATAAAATAGAAGCATATTCTTGATAAAAAAAAAAAGATTGAGTCCGCAGTGGACAAATTAATGTCAATCTTTGAGGCCTGTATACATGTCACACGCATAGTGACAAGATTCGCGAATAATTTCCAAATTATTCGCAAATTATTCGGTTTTTAGTGATGCCGAACTGAACGCCGAATTATTCAGTTGACCGAACTTTGACCGAATAATTCCTGAAAAATTCGCAAATTTTACGAATTTTTTCCGAAATTTCCCAAAATTTTATTTTTTGGTTATTTTTTTATTTTTGCTCCCTTACAGAACTAAGATCCCTGGTCCGAATAATACCGAATCATTCCTGAATTATACCCGAATTATTCTCGAATCACGAATTTTTTACCTCGTCAAACTGAACCCGAATAATTAATTTGTCACTATGGTCACACGTAGAGCTACAATTCTGTATAGCTTTCGTATTCTAGTTCTTATTTTTTTTCTTCTTTTGTTGTATTTTTCCTTTTGTTTCTGTGCTAGCTTGATTGTCTTCACTTATTTCGTCATCTGGTTTGAACTGTTTGGTTATAGAATCCATCAATAGGCATGTGCATTACCTAACTAGCTAATTAATCTCGGTGGTACCATTTGTATCTATGGAGTACTACAAACGATGCTTATGCTTAATTATTAATGTGTTTGGGTGCAATAAAATTAATGATCCCAAAGACTCATATAAGTTCAATAACTGCCATCACGCTTTTTCTCCTTAATTCTAACAAATGCATTAATATTTTATGAGAGGTAGATAGGAGCAAAATTAAAAAATAATTGAGATTGAAGGATTGAATAAGTTACTGCAATGTAATATTATTTTATAATGAAGATTAAAAGAGTTAGAACTAGGGCGTTTTTAAGTTCATCAAATTTATTTGTGAACTCAATTCTAAAACATATCAAATTAATTTCAAACGATGAATTAAAGCTGTTGAAATTTATCTATCTTACGAGTGATGTGTCTACAAGCAAATATTTTAAACTTTCAAATTAATTTAGTATAAAATAAGGTTTATAAATTATTTTTTGAACGTTTTTAATAGATCTGATTTGATTTGTCAATCTCCAATCTCCAAGACCGGGATCCTCACAGGTGCACACTTCAATCCTAATCAACGGTCCGGATCAGTCCACGTGGCAGTTCCTTTGTTACTTACCTTGAGAGGCTGCCACCTGGCGCAAAATTACTTTGTTGGAGATTACGGTGCTTTGATTTTGCGTCCTGTTCGATATTGACAAAATTATCCACACTCCATATATCAATGGGAAACAGGTAATTTTATCATTTTATTAAACGAAATTATGAAAGTGCCCGCGAATGTGGGGCACTAACAAAAGGTTTGACACCACAAATTAAATAAATAACACCTTTTAAATCAAGATCAGGGAAACCATAAAAAGACCTGATCCATATGAGCAACACTACACTACGCCTTAATGTCTCTTTTACTGAGTGTCTTCCGGGAGTGCGTATCCTCTGAGATGTCTCAATTTTGCGTGACCGACGTGTTCAGTGCCTATTCGGGGATAGCGTAGGGCAGTATTATTTGTACTTTGAGATTCGTACAAAACTATTTAAATGGTTAAGATTTTCTCTAAAGTCATGCAAAGTTTGAGATATCTCAGAGAATGCGTATTCGTGCCTTCCTCCATGAGTGTAGGCAGATCCTCTGTAACTGTTACTGATGTTGCTAGAAGTACTGCACTGCTGCTGTCTCATACTACCGCACCTATATAATAATTAATTTTGAGATGTATCCAGAAAATATGATAGAATGGGACAAAATTTTCAGAACAAAGCATAACTATTTAAAAGCATACATATATATAATTTTTTTTCAAAAAAAGAACTATCCTTTAGAAAAAAAAATTGGTTAGCAGACCCGGTGCGTCAAATCATGGTGCGGACCAATAGGTGCGCAAAAGGCTTGTGTGGACCCGATTTGGCTGGTGCGCGAAATCATTGTGCGGGAGTGGTATTTTTTGATATAATCCGGTTCGGATGGTTTTTAATTAATAACGAATTTTCAGGGTATCAAAAAAAAAATTCCGGTGATAACAAAGTAGTACAAGAAACATAAACTCAGCACATAATATATGTCAAATTCTTCATATTGCGTTTTAGTCGAATGGAGCAATTCAGTTGAAAACAACCATTTAGATTAGAACAACAACTTAGTTAAAAAAGAAACGATAACATCACTTCGACATAATTACCTTATCCCAATACTTGGGGATAATTTGCCTATACCATATCCTGCCTGAAACCCGTAAATTATCTCAAATATTGAAGCTTTACTTTTAACATTTACCTATATCCCGGTTAGAATTAATTAATTGAACCCGTAAAATCTGTATTTTTTTTTTGTAAAGGTTAGTGGATTTTGTATCCATCAATGATTGTATATTTGTATTAAGAGAAGAACTATCTATAAAAAATTTAAGCTGTATCGATATTATCACAAATTAAGGGCTCAAAAGTCAAAACATTTCTCTAAGGGTTCCTCAACTCGTTTGTACGTAATAAGAGACCAAGCTGCTCCTATCAAATCATACAAAGGTACATCAAATTTCAATTATGAACAATTTATAATTTAAGCAACAATTATATAATTTATATTTTGTAATTTCACTCTATGCATGTTAATGATTACAGAAACAACAAAGCATGTAATTAATTTTTTTGTCATGGTTCAATTTGTGCAAAATTCCACGATCAGCAAAATGAGAAAAACATGGACAAAACAAGAAGAATTGAGAACAAAATCACTAATTAAATTACAATGTAAGGAACAAATAAAACAAGAAGAATTGAGAACAAAATCACTTATTGACGTACACTACAAAAATATGTCACTATTCGTGAGAATAAAAGTGCTTTATTGCTGACGGTATCATCGTGGATACTTCTATTGGTAATAGCGATATGCTCAGAAATAGCAATTTATGTTGGTATACCTATTCTCGGAAATAGTCATTTTTTGTTCTCGCGGTGTTACATAAGAGAATGATGGAGAACTTAAGCCTTCGTATTGGAAATATGGAGATAGTGGGAATGAAGAAGTAGAGAAGAATATATCAGATTGAGCTAGGTACAATGGATAAAAGGGGGCCAGAGTGACTGGAGAGGGAGAGAAAGAGAAGGCGGTGCATAAGGGGAGGGATCGGGAAGAAAGTTGAAGGACCAAGGAAGAGAAAAGATGATTCAATTTGTTACATTTACATCTAATTTGAACCTCACTTCAAATCATGCACTAAGTGTGGATCAATGATTATGCTCACTAAGATAGTTTGGTGCATATATATGCTTTCAGGGGCGGAGCCAGACTTTCTGACAATGAGAGTCAAATGTGAATGAAGAACAATAATATAAATTTTTCATGTTGCGAATGTGGATCAATTTTATAATACTGTAACATTTTACTCCAAAGTATATAGAAAATTGAGTATAAATACAAAAAAAATTGAAAATAAATGGAGTCAGTTGATCCCATTCACAGATAGTGGCTCCGCCTCTGTATGCTTTAACAACTATTATAGAATATGTAGTATTATGATGCATGAAAAAAAAAAGTTAGACTTGTTGGGTTAACACATAATGGCTGTGCATCTCGATCATCACCAAAATTGATGGCTTAGATTTTATCAAGCTTTTAAGCTTTTAATGGAAGTATAATTAATGCACGACTTCAACTCAGATCTTGGCATACCAGTTTATCATGCATACATTTTTTTTTTTAAAAAAAGAAGAACATAATTTTTATTCTTACAGCAGCTCCTCCCAAGTAGCTTAATTGGAAATAAATCTGCTGTTATTCTGAGGAATAACAGGTGGAATGGTCCTGTTATTCATTTCAACCATTCATCTTCATTGAGATTCGTGCATGAAAAAATTTCTTTATTGAGATTCGCGCATGCAAAATTTTGAATAATTGGGTTCGGAATAACAGTACCCTGCTATTCAATTGGAATAACAACAAATTTATTTCCATGTAGGTTTGACTTTGCCAATACATACAAGACACTAGAACACATTAGGCACAATCTAAGTCCCTTCTGATTCAAGTTGACCGATCACTTTAGACCCGTCATTTTCCAACTCATAAAGACCAATTAACATCCTACTGTGATGATTTTTTGGTTTTTATTCTCAGAGTCTAAATCTTTGGAGCTTTCTACAAGGCTTCTACAACTGCTTGTGAACAAGCTTAATGTTGATGTGTTGAACACAGCAACCATACAAGGAGTAGCAAGCATGGTACAAGTAGTTCAAAAATCATAAAAATATAACCGTTACTTTTTTTCTTTTCTTTTTTGGAACTGAATAATTATGCATGAGTGCTCCAGAGGTACGATTGTATGAATATTGACACAACTGTGGGTCCAACAAATTTATACATTTTAGTAGCATGATGCATTCGTTTCTTAATGTATTCAACTTGTACATATTTGTTGATTCAGGTTGTTTCTCTTGCAAGACTATTCTGTGTGCTCCATAATGCCATCAAGTTTGATGCCTTGCACATGCTCTCTTCTCTTCTATCCTTAAAAAACTTGGTTTGCACTCTCCTTTAATTTTCCTTAGGAATTTAGATATAATCACAATATATATTAATTATTCTGGTATGTCATAACTTTAGTCTAATGTCTTTATGAAGCTGTTGTATGATGTGCTAAGAACAACCCCAAGTCAACTCTGGGCCGCTCATATCCGTGTGGGAATTACATCTGTTCTCCAAAATCGCATAGGTGTATTATATGTGTCATTTTTATCTTTCTTGCGTGAATATTTATTTATTCATTTTTTTGGCAGCTATGTATGGCTACTTACCAATCATGCTTTTATCTAATTGTTGTTTTAGTGTCATCAGAGAAGCTTCAAGCTCTACTCCTGGCAGACTGCATGATGTCTATACTTGGAGAAGACTGGCTATTGCAAGAATGTGATATATCATCCCAGAAGGAGATTATGCCTGTAGACAAGTAAACATGTCATTTCTCTCTATTTAGGAATTTACAAACAAACCGTTATTGTATCTTAATATCAACAAAAAACCTTCCCTCTTCCTCATTGCTAAATCAAAGAATTTCACATAATTAGTTAGTATTTGCTCCTTCAGCCTAATGAAAAGCAAGAACTGATAATATTGTTTTATTAGTTGTTGCCAAATAGTGCACTAAAGAAATATATAAAAGAAGTTGGTTATTTTTTATAAGGGTTCTATTGTTGTTTTTTACATTGAAAGAGAGCATAGTTCAACTTTTAAGAAAAAAAATATGAATACAATTAAGCCATTTTTTTTTTCGGGTTTTTCCTGATGTGTAACAAAGAAGGGAGTTATTCAAATCTATAGAAGCTGTCTTTTTTATTTCATTGTGAAGTTTAAGTAACATTGTAAATTTATCAAAAGATATTCAGCAGTTTTATAATTTTTTTTTCCTACTTTTAGGTTTGTACTTCTTATATTAGAATCAGCTAGAGTTGAAATTGCTGTTCTTTTAAACGAGCTTGCTTATTTAAAGTATGATGAATCACCAAAAAGTAGTACAAGTAGAGAAGAATCTATACAACAGAAGCAAAGGAGTCTAGCAATAGCATTCTCCCTCTTGGAAAAGTTCATCAAAATGATTTCTAGTGGGGCAGAAGGTAATTCATGTGGTAGTTTTCTTTTGCAACTAGAAGCAATGTTTTCTTCGACTTTTCACTGGCATTCAGAACTTCTCTCTGCAACTTAGACTGAACGTCATTTGAATTACTTGAAGAAAACCTTGATAGAAATGACATTTAGTTGTTTTTGAATTTGCCCTACCTCTAATAAATGTTTTTCTTACACCAAAGTGAACAAAAATCATGTAAAAGATGTATTGGTTAGGATTTTGAACTTGTTGGTTTTATAATGGGGGAAAGTCAGGAACATACAGTCACTTTATACAGTAATTAACCATGCTTAATGATTATTTGCAAATAATTAGATTTTGAGTGACAAATATTCCTCATAAGTATGATAAGTTCTTGTCTTAATTTACAAATTTGTTCTTGTAGTATCTTTATTTAGTCTTCTATACTTTTGTATTTGCTAACTTGCACCCTTTTAAATGTTATGCAGGTCAGGTCATGAGAGAAAACACCATAATGAAGGCCATTTCTGGATTGAATGAGACCATTGGCATAGTTCTCGATTTTTTACAGGATTCAAAGGTTTACTATAAATTATATTCTTTATTTGCTTAAAGTTTTTAGTCATTGAATGTAATGCAAGGAAAAAGACATAAACTGGATTGTTTCACAGGACCATAACCAGAGGAAAGGGGATGATCTATTAGCAGCTGTAAGAATAATCGGAAGGTAGGTAGTAAACTCATTTCATATGCTGAAATATATGTTTGTATAAGTTGCTTTCATGATTATTCTTCTTGCCTTAGATTTTACAATTATTTTACAGTAAAAAACCTGCACTATAATCAAGCATTTCCATCAGATACAGTAGTTGATGTTGCAAAAAGTGCTCAGTATTTAGTAAATTTGCAAAGCACACCTAACAATTCTCATATTAGCAAGTAACAGTCAACATTGTTTGGATAATTTTGCCTATTGCATGTTGTCAATATCGTTGTAATGGGAAAAGGTTTAGACTGTTACATATTGATTAATACACCTTCATTTTTAACGAGCTCGTGAATTTTGTTGGTAATGTAGTCCTTTTTTGGTCTCTTCTTGGGTTTTATTGTTCAGGTGTTAGTTGCAACTTGCAGATAACCCTTCAAAATGTCTGGTGATTTGCAAAATAAAAAATAAATAAAGAAATGTTTCTGCAACAATTTAACGTTCTGTTATAAATTAACCAAATTTTCAGTTATCTGGCAGAAGCACCTCATGCATGCAAGGATAAAACTACACATTTATTGGGATATATTCTATCCATTGAAGGTCAAGATGAATCAAGGTCTTTGAATTTGTTATTCCATTTTTGTTCTTCTTTTCAGTCATTCTCATGATTAATCTAATGCAAGTTTGGGATGATGATGTGGCAGCCCCTTCTATTCAGTCTGCTTCATGATTCCAATGCTATCACAAATAACTTTGGAGGCTGATGGATGTAGAACTCTGGCCTCTTTTGAAGGATACAAAAATGTAAGTTCATTAAAAAGAAGAGTGAGACTATGGTACTATGCATAGAGTATATTGGTCTGTACTATGGATAATATTTCCATTTTCAAAGTCCAAATAATCGATTTGAACTGTTCAACATGATCTTCATATGAAATTGTACTTGCAGATCAAATTTTACATTTTTAAATTTATTTTTACTATTTTTTTATATAGATAGAAAATCACTTGATCTAAAGATTCTAGACAATTCAAAAGTAGTGATTTTCTACCTGTCTAATAAAATAGTAAAATATTCTAAAAAACTATAAAATTTTGTCTGCAAGTACATTCCCCGATTGAGGATGAGCGCGAAGTAGTAGCCTCTCAGAATGCACCTCATTGGAGAGTCAGACTCTCTCATGCCAACAAACGCTTTTCGCGAAGAATGAGGGAGCATCAAAGAGCAATGGAGAGGGAGATGCAAAAAAAGTTCGAGCAGCTCACTACAGAGTTGCAATATAGCATACAATCGTTTGGGCACGCATTTTCTAGAGTGGTTATTCAGCTCATTGGAATTGTCAGTTCCTCTTACGGTGTCCGGACTCATCGTACTTTCTCAAATCCAAAGGCTAAGCTATGAAATGCCAGATCTAGCTGGTTTAACTCTTCGACCAGGATTTATCAATCTTTCATATAGAAATCACATTGAACGGTTTAGATTGACTACTTGAACTTTAGAAACAAAGATATTGATCCATAGTACAGACTACAGACCAATCTGCGCTCTGCATAGTACCATAGCCTCACTCTACAAAGAATTTTTTAGATGGTACACATAAGTGAACTTGTACACTAAAGGGTAATCTATTCAGACATTGATTTATGATTTAACAAGCGAAAAATTTATGTGGCAGGTTGCTGATTGTCTCCTGAAATTGATTGAGCTAGATCAAGCTACCAATGAAGATACTGGTACAATTGTTTTGGCATGTGATACCATCATTAATTTCCTAAGCAATGTAGGTTCTCATGGATTTTAGAAATTTTATCTTTTAGTT
>CAXKVK010000045.1:0-2500 GCA_964058895.1 Carex divulsa
AGCCGAAAAAGGATTGCCCCTCATGTACAGGTATGTGAGTGTACATGACCCGAAATGGGCGAAAAATGGCCCCAGCGTCGGTGCTGACAGCCCCAGCGTTAGTGCTGATAGCCCCAGCGTTAGTGCAAACAGCCCCAGCGTCGGTGCAGACAGCCCCAGCGTCGGTGCAGACAGCCCCAGCGTCGGTGCTGACGGCCCCAGCGTTAGTGCTGACAGCCCAGCGTTAGCCCCAGCGTCGGTGCAGCGGGAGTCCGAGCCGGGGCTGGCACGAAAAAAAAAAATTTGAAATTCGAAAAAAATTAAAAATTTGAAAAAAGTTGAAATTCGAAAATTTTGAAATTTGGAAAAATTTGAAACTCGGAAAAAATTGATTTTCGAAAAAAATTCGAAATTCGAAAAATTTGAATTTCGAAAAAATTTGAAATTTTAAAAAAAAATCGGAAAAAAAGTGAAACCGGTTGATATAAAAGTGAAACCGGGTGAAATCACGTAAAAAAATATAGTGCAACACTCTTATTTTTGACATGGGGGAATTCAGGGGGTGGTAACCCTAGGCGTGGCTAGAGCCCAAAAATGCATATTCCCCTATAGGGGGGCAAGATTTTCACAAAAGGGTGCCCCCTCATGTACACGCTGGGGGAGTGTACATGGCCCGAACGGCCAAAAAATGGCCCGAGCGTGGGAAAAATGGCCCGAAATGGCCGAAAATGGACCCGAAGTAGCCGAAAATGGACCCGAAGTAGCCGAAAATGGACCCGAAGTAGCCGAAAGAGGATTGCCCCCGAATGTACACGCATGGGAGTGTACATCACACCCGAAATGGCCGACAAATGGCCCGAACGGGGCAAAAATGGCCCGAAATGGCCGAAAAAGGACCCGAAGTGGCCGAAAAAAGACCCGAAGTAGCCGAAAAAGGACCCGAAGTAGCCGAAAAAGGATTGCGCCCTCATGTACACTCATGTGAGTGTACATGACCCAAAATGGCCGAAAAATGGCCCCAGCGTCGGTGCTGAGAGCCCCAGCGTTAGTGCTGACAGCCCCAGCGTCGGTGCTCACAGCCCCAACGTTCGTGCTGACAGCCCCAGCGTCGGTGCTAACGGCCCCAATGTTCGTGCTGACAGCCCCAGCGTTAGCCCCTGCGTTAGTGCAGACAGCCCCAGCGTTAGCCCCAGCGTTAGTGCTGACAGCCCCGGACAGCCCCAGCGTCGCCCCAGAATGGTCGAAACTAGCCCGAAGTTGCCGAAAAATGATGGAGCGGGGGAAAAAAGTGCAACCGGTTGAAAAATCGGTGGAGCGTCGGCCAAAAATGGTCAAAAAATGGCCCGAGCGGGGGAAAAATAGCCCAAAATGGCCGAAAAAGGGCCCGAAATGGTGTCGGTGCAGTAGGCCCTTAGCATTAGCACTTCCAAGTAAAATGGGGGGGAAACCTAGGGGATTTCCAGGGGGTGGTAACCCTGGGCGTGGCTGGAGGACCAAAATGCATATTTCCTATTAGGGGGCAAGGAATTTTGGAAGGGTGCCCCTCTATGTACACGCTGGCTGGTGTACATGGCCCCCGAAGTAGCCGAAAGTGCCCGAAGTAGCCAAAAAATGACCCGAAGTAGCCGAAAAAGTGCCCGAAGTAGCCGAAAATTGGCCCGAAGTAGCCGAAAGTGCCCGAAGTAGCCGAAAGTGCCCGAAGTAGCCGAAAAGTGCCCGAAGTAGCCGAAAAGTGCCCGAAGTAGCCGAAAAATGACCCGAAGTAGCCGAAAAATGACCCGAAGTAGCCAAAAAAGAGCCCGAAGTAGCCGAAAATTGCCTCGAAGTAGCCGAAAAATGACCCGATGTAGCCGAAAGTGCCCCAAGTAGCTGAAAAATGGCTTGAAGAAGCCAGAAAATGACCCGGAGTAGCCGAAAAAGGACCCGAAGTAGCCGAAAAATAGCCCGAAGTAGCTGAAAAATGGCCCGAAGTTGCCAAAAGTGCCCGAAGTAGCCGAAAAATGACCCGAAGTAGCCGAAAAAGTGCCCGAAGAAGCCGAAAATTGGCCCGAAGTAGCCGAAAGTGCCCGAAGTAGCCGAAAGTGCCCGAAGTAGCCGAAAGTGCCCGAAGTAGCCGAAAAAGTGCCCGAAGTAGCTGAAAAATGACCCGAAGTAGCCGAAAAATGGCCGAAGTAGCCAAAAAATAGCCTGAAATAGCCAAAAGTCCCGACAGGTTGGAGGCTGGGCGTCTTTGCGTGGCGCGCCCAGCCCGGAAGCATATGCATATGCAGCCACGCGTACACACAACGCAGTGTACGAAGCCCCGACAGGTTGGGGGCAGGGCGTCTTTGCGTGGCGCGCCCTGCCCCGAAGCATGTGCATATGCAGCCACGCGTACACACAACGCAGTGTACGAAGCCCCGACAGGTTGGGGGCAGGGCGTCTTTGCGTGGCGCGCCCTGCCCCGAAGCATGTGCATATGCAGCCACGCGTACACACAACGCAGTGTACGAAGCCCCGACAGGTTGTGGGCAGGGCGTCT
>CAXKVK010000045.1:22500-25000 GCA_964058895.1 Carex divulsa
CGGTGCAGCGAGAGTCCGAGCCGGGGCTGGCACGAAAAAAAAAAAATTTGAAATTCGAAAAAAATTTGAAATTTGAAAATAATTGAAATTCGGAAATTTTGAAATTTGGAAAAATTTGAAACTCGGAAAAAATTGATTTTCGAAAAAAATTCGAAATTCGAAAAATTTGAATTTCGAAAAAATTTGAAATTTTAAAAAAAAATCGGAAAAAAAGTGAAACCGGTTGATATAAAAGTGAAACCGGGTGAAATCACGTAAAAAAATATAGTGCAACACGCTTATTTTTGACATGGGGGAATTCAGGGGGTGGTAACCCTAGGCGTGGCTAGAGCCCAAAAATGCATATTCCCCTATAGGGGGGCAAGATTTTCACAAAAGGGTGCCCCCTCATGTACACGCTGGGGGAGTGTACATGGCCCGAACGGCCAAAAAATGGCCCGAGCGTGGGAAAAATGGCCCGAAATGACCGAAAATGGACCCGAAGTAGCCGAAAATGGACCCGAAGTAGCCGAAAATGGACCCGAAGTAGCCGAAAGAGGATTGCCCCCGAATGTACACGCATGGGAGTGTACATCACACCCAAAATGGCCGACAAATGGCCCGAACGGGCAAAAATGGCCCGAAATGGCCGAAAAAGGACCCGAAGTGGCCGAAAAAAGACCCGAAGTAGCCGAAAAAGGACCCGAAGTAGCCGAAAAAGGACCCGAAGTAGTCGAAAAAGGATTGCCCCTCATGTACAGGTATGTGAGTGTACATGACCCGAAATGGGCGAAAAATGGCCCCAGCGTCGGTGCTGACAGCCCCAGCGTTAGTGCTGATAGCCCCAGCGTTAGTGCAAACAGCCCCAGCGTCGGTGCAGACAGCCCCAGCGTCGGTGCAGACAGCCCCAGCGTCGGTGCTGACGGCCCCAGCGTTAGTGCTGACAGCCCAGCGTTAGCCCCAGCGTCGGTGCAGCGGGAGTCCGAGCCGGGGCTGGCACGAAAAAAAAAAATTTGAAATTCGAAAAAAATTAAAAATTTGAAAAAAGTTGAAATTCGAAAATTTTGAAATTTGGAAAAATTTGAAACTCGGAAAAAATTGATTTTCGAAAAAAATTCGAAATTCGAAAAATTTGAATTTCGAAAAAATTTGAAATTTTAAAAAAAAATCGGAAAAAAAGTGAAACCGGTTGATATAAAAGTGAAACCGGGTGAAATCACGTAAAAAAATATAGTGCAACACTCTTATTTTTGACATGGGGGAATTCAGGGGGTGGTAACCCTAGGCGTGGCTAGAGCCCAAAAATGCATATTCCCCTATAGGGGGGCAAGATTTTCACAAAAGGGTGCCCCCTCATGTACACGCTGGGGGAGTGTACATGGCCCGAACGGCCAAAAAATGGCCCGAGCGTGGGAAAAATGGCCCGAAATGGCCGAAAATGGACCCGAAGTAGCCGAAAATGGACCCGAAGTAGCCGAAAATGGACCCGAAGTAGCCGAAAGAGGATTGCCCCCGAATGTACACGCATGGGAGTGTACATCACACCCGAAATGGCCGACAAATGGCCCGAACGGGGCAAAAATGGCCCGAAATGGCCGAAAAAGGACCCGAAGTGGCCGAAAAAAGACCCGAAGTAGCCGAAAAAGGACCCGAAGTAGCCGAAAAAGGATTGCGCCCTCATGTACACTCATGTGAGTGTACATGACCCAAAATGGCCGAAAAATGGCCCCAGCGTCGGTGCTGAGAGCCCCAGCGTTAGTGCTGACAGCCCCAGCGTCGGTGCTCACAGCCCCAACGTTCGTGCTGACAGCCCCAGCGTCGGTGCTAACGGCCCCAATGTTCGTGCTGACAGCCCCAGCGTTAGCCCCTGCGTTAGTGCAGACAGCCCCAGCGTTAGCCCCAGCGTTAGTGCTGACAGCCCCGGACAGCCCCAGCGTCGCCCCAGAATGGTCGAAACTAGCCCGAAGTTGCCGAAAAATGATGGAGCGGGGGAAAAAAGTGCAACCGGTTGAAAAATCGGTGGAGCGTCGGCCAAAAATGGTCAAAAAATGGCCCGAGCGGGGGAAAAATAGCCCAAAATGGCCGAAAAAGGGCCCGAAATGGTGTCGGTGCAGTAGGCCCTTAGCATTAGCACTTCCAAGTAAAATGGGGGGGAAACCTAGGGGATTTCCAGGGGGTGGTAACCCTGGGCGTGGCTGGAGGACCAAAATGCATATTTCCTATTAGGGGGCAAGGAATTTTGGAAGGGTGCCCCTCTATGTACACGCTGGCTGGTGTACATGGCCCCCGAAGTAGCCGAAAGTGCCCGAAGTAGCCGAAAAATGACCCGAAGTAGCCGAAAAAGTGCCCGAAGTAGCCGAAAATTGGCCCGAAGTAGCCGAAAGTGCCCGAAGTAGCCGAAAGTGCCCGAAGTAGCCGAAAAGTGCCCGAAGTAGCCGAAAAGTGCCCGAAGTAGCCGAAAAATGACCCGAAGTAGCCGAAAAATGACCCGAAGTAGCCAAAAAAGAGCCCGAAGTAGCCG
>CAXKVK010000045.1:45000-47500 GCA_964058895.1 Carex divulsa
GTGCGCCCGCGAAAAATTGAGGCGGAAGTGCTTTTTGGAACGTTCCAAACAATTCGATTGCCTTGTGCCACGCAAAGAACGACCCAGCCCGGGGATGCCCCAAAATAAAATCCACAATTTTGAAATTTCAAATTCGGCTTAAAAAATCCAAAGTTGAAGCGCCAGCGTCGGTGCAGCGAGAGTCCGAGCCGGGGCTGGCACGAAAAAAAAAAAATTTGAAATTCGAAAAAAATTTGAAATTTGAAAATAATTGAAATTCGGAAATTTTGAAATTTGGAAAAATTTGAAACTCGGAAAAAATTGATTTTCGAAAAAAATTCGAAATTCGAAAAATTTGAATTTCGAAAAAATTTGAAATTTTAAAAAAAAATCGGAAAAAAAGTGAAACCGGTTGATATAAAAGTGAAACCGGGTGAAATCACGTAAAAAAATATAGTGCAACACGCTTATTTTTGACATGGGGGAATTCAGGGGGTGGTAACCCTAGGCGTGGCTAGAGCCCAAAAATGCATATTCCCCTATAGGGGGGCAAGATTTTCACAAAAGGGTGCCCCCTCATGTACACGCTGGGGGAGTGTACATGGCCCGAACGGCCAAAAAATGGCCCGAGCGTGGGAAAAATGGCCCGAAATGACCGAAAATGGACCCGAAGTAGCCGAAAATGGACCCGAAGTAGCCGAAAATGGACCCGAAGTAGCCGAAAGAGGATTGCCCCCGAATGTACACGCATGGGAGTGTACATCACACCCAAAATGGCCGACAAATGGCCCGAACGGGCAAAAATGGCCCGAAATGGCCGAAAAAGGACCCGAAGTGGCCGAAAAAAGACCCGAAGTAGCCGAAAAAGGACCCGAAGTAGCCGAAAAAGGACCCGAAGTAGCCGAAAAAGGATTGCCCCTCATGTACAGGTATGTGAGTGTACATGACCCGAAATGGGCGAAAAATGGCCCCAGCGTCGGTGCTGACAGCCCCAGCGTTAGTGCTGATAGCCCCAGCGTTAGTGCAAACAGCCCCAGCGTCGGTGCAGACAGCCCCAGCGTCGGTGCAGACAGCCCCAGCGTCGGTGCTGACGGCCCCAGCGTTAGTGCTGACAGCCCAGCGTTAGCCCCAGCGTCGGTGCAGCGGGAGTCCGAGCCGGGGCTGGCACGAAAAAAAAAAATTTGAAATTCGAAAAAAATTAAAAATTTGAAAAAAGTTGAAATTCGAAAATTTTGAAATTTGGAAAAATTTGAAACTCGGAAAAAATTGATTTTCGAAAAAAATTCGAAATTCGAAAAATTTGAATTTCGAAAAAATTTGAAATTTTAAAAAAAAATCGGAAAAAAAGTGAAACCGGTTGATATAAAAGTGAAACCGGGTGAAATCACGTAAAAAAATATAGTGCAACACTCTTATTTTTGACATGGGGGAATTCAGGGGGTGGTAACCCTAGGCGTGGCTAGAGCCCAAAAATGCATATTCCCCTATAGGGGGGCAAGATTTTCACAAAAGGGTGCCCCCTCATGTACACGCTGGGGGAGTGTACATGGCCCGAACGGCCAAAAAATGGCCCGAGCGTGGGAAAAATGGCCCGAAATGGCCGAAAATGGACCCGAAGTAGCCGAAAATGGACCCGAAGTAGCCGAAAATGGACCCGAAGTAGCCGAAAGAGGATTGCCCCCGAATGTACACGCATGGGAGTGTACATCACACCCGAAATGGCCGACAAATGGCCCGAACGGGGCAAAAATGGCCCGAAATGGCCGAAAAAGGACCCGAAGTGGCCGAAAAAAGACCCGAAGTAGCCGAAAAAGGACCCGAAGTAGCCGAAAAAGGATTGCGCCCTCATGTACACTCATGTGAGTGTACATGACCCAAAATGGCCGAAAAATGGCCCCAGCGTCGGTGCTGAGAGCCCCAGCGTTAGTGCTGACAGCCCCAGCGTCGGTGCTCACAGCCCCAACGTTCGTGCTGACAGCCCCAGCGTCGGTGCTAACGGCCCCAATGTTCGTGCTGACAGCCCCAGCGTTAGCCCCTGCGTTAGTGCAGACAGCCCCAGCGTTAGCCCCAGCGTTAGTGCTGACAGCCCCGGACAGCCCCAGCGTCGCCCCAGAATGGTCGAAACTAGCCCGAAGTTGCCGAAAAATGATGGAGCGGGGGAAAAAAGTGCAACCGGTTGAAAAATCGGTGGAGCGTCGGCCAAAAATGGTCAAAAAATGGCCCGAGCGGGGGAAAAATAGCCCAAAATGGCCGAAAAAGGGCCCGAAATGGTGTCGGTGCAGTAGGCCCTTAGCATTAGCACTTCCAAGTAAAATGGGGGGGAAACCTAGGGGATTTCCAGGGGGTGGTAACCCTGGGCGTGGCTGGAGGACCAAAATGCATATTTCCTATTAGGGGGCAAGGAATTTTGGAAGGGTGCCCCTCTATGTACACGCTGGCTGGTGTACATGGCCCCCGAAGTAGCCGAAAGTGCCCGAAGTAGCCGAAAAATGACCCGAAGTAGCCGAAAAAGTGCCCGAAG
>CAXKVK010000045.1:57500-60000 GCA_964058895.1 Carex divulsa
GTCCGAGCCGGGGCTGGCACGAAAAAAAAAAATTTGAAATTCGAAAAAAATTAAAAATTTGAAAAAAGTTGAAATTCGAAAATTTTGAAATTTGGAAAAATTTGAAACTCGGAAAAAATTGATTTTCGAAAAAAATTCGAAATTCGAAAAATTTGAATTTCGAAAAAATTTGAAATTTTAAAAAAAAATCGGAAAAAAAGTGAAACCGGTTGATATAAAAGTGAAACCGGGTGAAATCACGTAAAAAAATATAGTGCAACACTCTTATTTTTGACATGGGGGAATTCAGGGGGTGGTAACCCTAGGCGTGGCTAGAGCCCAAAAATGCATATTCCCCTATAGGGGGGCAAGATTTTCACAAAAGGGTGCCCCCTCATGTACACGCTGGGGGAGTGTACATGGCCCGAACGGCCAAAAAATGGCCCGAGCGTGGGAAAAATGGCCCGAAATGGCCGAAAATGGACCCGAAGTAGCCGAAAATGGACCCGAAGTAGCCGAAAATGGACCCGAAGTAGCCGAAAGAGGATTGCCCCCGAATGTACACGCATGGGAGTGTACATCACACCCGAAATGGCCGACAAATGGCCCGAACGGGGCAAAAATGGCCCGAAATGGCCGAAAAAGGACCCGAAGTGGCCGAAAAAAGACCCGAAGTAGCCGAAAAAGGACCCGAAGTAGCCGAAAAAGGATTGCGCCCTCATGTACACTCATGTGAGTGTACATGACCCAAAATGGCCGAAAAATGGCCCCAGCGTCGGTGCTGAGAGCCCCAGCGTTAGTGCTGACAGCCCCAGCGTCGGTGCTCACAGCCCCAACGTTCGTGCTGACAGCCCCAGCGTCGGTGCTAACGGCCCCAATGTTCGTGCTGACAGCCCCAGCGTTAGCCCCTGCGTTAGTGCAGACAGCCCCAGCGTTAGCCCCAGCGTTAGTGCTGACAGCCCCGGACAGCCCCAGCGTCGCCCCAGAATGGTCGAAACTAGCCCGAAGTTGCCGAAAAATGATGGAGCGGGGGAAAAAAGTGCAACCGGTTGAAAAATCGGTGGAGCGTCGGCCAAAAATGGTCAAAAAATGGCCCGAGCGGGGGAAAAATAGCCCAAAATGGCCGAAAAAGGGCCCGAAATGGTGTCGGTGCAGTAGGCCCTTAGCATTAGCACTTCCAAGTAAAATGGGGGGGAAACCTAGGGGATTTCCAGGGGGTGGTAACCCTGGGCGTGGCTGGAGGACCAAAATGCATATTTCCTATTAGGGGGCAAGGAATTTTGGAAGGGTGCCCCTCTATGTACACGCTGGCTGGTGTACATGGCCCCCGAAGTAGCCGAAAGTGCCCGAAGTAGCCGAAAAATGACCCGAAGTAGCCGAAAAAGTGCCCGAAGTAGCCGAAAATTGGCCCGAAGTAGCCGAAAGTGCCCGAAGTAGCCGAAAGTGCCCGAAGTAGCCGAAAAGTGCCCGAAGTAGCCGAAAAGTGCCCGAAGTAGCCGAAAAATGACCCGAAGTAGCCGAAAAATGACCCGAAGTAGCCAAAAAAGAGCCCGAAGTAGCCGAAAATTGCCTCGAAGTAGCCGAAAAATGACCCGATGTAGCCGAAAGTGCCCCAAGTAGCTGAAAAATGGCTTGAAGAAGCCAGAAAATGACCCGGAGTAGCCGAAAAAGGACCCGAAGTAGCCGAAAAATAGCCCGAAGTAGCTGAAAAATGGCCCGAAGTTGCCAAAAGTGCCCGAAGTAGCCGAAAAATGACCCGAAGTAGCCGAAAAAGTGCCCGAAGAAGCCGAAAATTGGCCCGAAGTAGCCGAAAGTGCCCGAAGTAGCCGAAAGTGCCCGAAGTAGCCGAAAGTGCCCGAAGTAGCCGAAAAAGTGCCCGAAGTAGCTGAAAAATGACCCGAAGTAGCCGAAAAATGGCCGAAGTAGCCAAAAAATAGCCTGAAATAGCCAAAAGTCCCGACAGGTTGGAGGCTGGGCGTCTTTGCGTGGCGCGCCCAGCCCGGAAGCATATGCATATGCAGCCACGCGTACACACAACGCAGTGTACGAAGCCCCGACAGGTTGGGGGCAGGGCGTCTTTGCGTGGCGCGCCCTGCCCCGAAGCATGTGCATATGCAGCCACGCGTACACACAACGCAGTGTACGAAGCCCCGACAAGTTGGGGGCAGGGCGTCTTTGCGTGGCGCGCCCTGCCCCGAAGCATGTGCATATGCAGCCACGCGTACACACAACGCAGTGTACGAAGCCCCGACAGGTTGTGGGCAGGGCGTCTTTGCGTGGCGCGCCCTGCCCCGAAGCATGTGCATATGCAGCCACGCGTACACACAACGCAGTGTACGAAGCCCCGACAGGTTGGGGGCAGGGCGTCTTTGCGTGGCGCGCCCTGCCCCGAAGCATGTGCATATGCAGCCACGCGTACACACAACGCAGTGTACGAAGCCCCGACAGGTTGGGGGCAGGGCATTTTTGCGTGGCGCGCCCTGCCCCGAAGCATGTGCATATGCAGCCACGCGTACACACA
>CAXKVK010000045.1:67500-70000 GCA_964058895.1 Carex divulsa
ACCGATGCAGCAACGCAAAAAAAGAGCCAGGCAACGGTGCCTCCCGTGCGGTGTGCGCCCGCGAAAAATTGAGGCGGAAGTGCTTTTTGGAACGTTCCAAACAATTCGATTGCCTTGTGCCACGCAAAGAACGACCCAGCCCGGGGATGCCCCAAAATAAAATCCACAATTTTGAAATTTCAAATTCGGCTTAAAAAATCCAAAGTTGAAGCGCCAGCGTCGGTGCAGCGAGAGTCCGAGCCGGGGCTGGCACGAAAAAAAAAAAATTTGAAATTCGAAAAAAATTTGAAATTTGAAAATAATTGAAATTCGGAAATTTTGAAATTTGGAAAAATTTGAAACTCGGAAAAAATTGATTTTCGAAAAAAATTCGAAATTCGAAAAATTTGAATTTCGAAAAAATTTGAAATTTTAAAAAAAAATCGGAAAAAAAGTGAAACCGGTTGATATAAAAGTGAAACCGGGTGAAATCACGTAAAAAAATATAGTGCAACACGCTTATTTTTGACATGGGGGAATTCAGGGGGTGGTAACCCTAGGCGTGGCTAGAGCCCAAAAATGCATATTCCCCTATAGGGGGGCAAGATTTTCACAAAAGGGTGCCCCCTCATGTACACGCTGGGGGAGTGTACATGGCCCGAACGGCCAAAAAATGGCCCGAGCGTGGGAAAAATGGCCCGAAATGACCGAAAATGGACCCGAAGTAGCCGAAAATGGACCCGAAGTAGCCGAAAATGGACCCGAAGTAGCCGAAAGAGGATTGCCCCCGAATGTACACGCATGGGAGTGTACATCACACCCAAAATGGCCGACAAATGGCCCGAACGGGCAAAAATGGCCCGAAATGGCCGAAAAAGGACCCGAAGTGGCCGAAAAAAGACCCGAAGTAGCCGAAAAAGGACCCGAAGTAGCCGAAAAAGGACCCGAAGTAGCCGAAAAAGGATTGCCCCTCATGTACAGGTATGTGAGTGTACATGACCCGAAATGGGCGAAAAATGGCCCCAGCGTCGGTGCTGACAGCCCCAGCGTTAGTGCTGATAGCCCCAGCGTTAGTGCAAACAGCCCCAGCGTCGGTGCAGACAGCCCCAGCGTCGGTGCAGACAGCCCCAGCGTCGGTGCTGACGGCCCCAGCGTTAGTGCTGACAGCCCAGCGTTAGCCCCAGCGTCGGTGCAGCGGGAGTCCGAGCCGGGGCTGGCACGAAAAAAAAAAATTTGAAATTCGAAAAAAATTAAAAATTTGAAAAAAGTTGAAATTCGAAAATTTTGAAATTTGGAAAAATTTGAAACTCGGAAAAAATTGATTTTCGAAAAAAATTCGAAATTCGAAAAATTTGAATTTCGAAAAAATTTGAAATTTTAAAAAAAAATCGGAAAAAAAGTGAAACCGGTTGATATAAAAGTGAAACCGGGTGAAATCACGTAAAAAAATATAGTGCAACACGCTTATTTTTGACATGGGGGAATTCAGGGGGTGGTAACCCTAGGCGTGGCTAGAGCCCAAAAATGCATATTCCCCTATAGGGGGGCAAGATTTTCACAAAAGGGTGCCCCCTCATGTACACGCTGGGGGAGTGTACATGGCCCGAACGGCCAAAAAATGGCCCGAGCGTGGGAAAAATGGCCCGAAATGACCGAAAATGGACCCGAAGTAGCCGAAAATGGACCCGAAGTAGCCGAAAATGGACCCGAAGTAGCCGAAAGAGGATTGCCCCCGAATGTACACGCATGGGAGTGTACATCACACCCAAAATGGCCGACAAATGGCCCGAACGGGCAAAAATGGCCCGAAATGGCCGAAAAAGGACCCGAAGTGGCCGAAAAAAGACCCGAAGTAGCCGAAAAAGGACCCGAAGTAGCCGAAAAAGGACCCGAAGTAGTCGAAAAAGGATTGCCCCTCATGTACAGGTATGTGAGTGTACATGACCCGAAATGGGCGAAAAATGGCCCCAGCGTCGGTGCTGACAGCCCCAGCGTTAGTGCTGATAGCCCCAGCGTTAGTGCAAACAGCCCCAGCGTCGGTGCAGACAGCCCCAGCGTCGGTGCAGACAGCCCCAGCGTCGGTGCTGACGGCCCCAGCGTTAGTGCTGACAGCCCAGCGTTAGCCCCAGCGTCGGTGCAGCGGGAGTCCGAGCCGGGGCTGGCACGAAAAAAAAAAATTTGAAATTCGAAAAAAATTAAAAATTTGAAAAAAGTTGAAATTCGAAAATTTTGAAATTTGGAAAAATTTGAAACTCGGAAAAAATTGATTTTCGAAAAAAATTCGAAATTCGAAAAATTTGAATTTCGAAAAAATTTGAAATTTTAAAAAAAAATCGGAAAAAAAGTGAAACCGGTTGATATAAAAGTGCAACCGGGTGAAATCACGTAAAAAAATATAGTGCAACACTCTTATTTTTGACATGGGGGAATTCAGGGGGTGGTAACCCTAGGCGTGGCTAGAGCCCAAAAATGCATATTCCCCTATAGGGGGGCAAGATTTTCACAAAAGGGTGCCCCCTCA
>CAXKVK010000045.1:80000-82500 GCA_964058895.1 Carex divulsa
AATTCGGCTTAAAAAATCCAAAGTTGAAGCGCCAGCGTCGGTGCAGCGAGAGTCCGAGCCGGGGCTGGCACGAAAAAAAAAAAATTTGAAATTCGAAAAAAATTTGAAATTTGAAAATAATTGAAATTCGGAAATTTTGAAATTTGGAAAAATTTGAAACTCGGAAAAAATTGATTTTCGAAAAAAATTCGAAATTCGAAAAATTTGAATTTCGAAAAAATTTGAAATTTTAAAAAAAAATCGGAAAAAAAGTGAAACCGGTTGATATAAAAGTGAAACCGGGTGAAATCACGTAAAAAAATATAGTGCAACACGCTTATTTTTGACATGGGGGAATTCAGGGGGTGGTAACCCTAGGCGTGGCTAGAGCCCAAAAATGCATATTCCCCTATAGGGGGGCAAGATTTTCACAAAAGGGTGCCCCCTCATGTACACGCTGGGGGAGTGTACATGGCCCGAACGGCCAAAAAATGGCCCGAGCGTGGGAAAAATGGCCCGAAATGACCGAAAATGGACCCGAAGTAGCCGAAAATGGACCCGAAGTAGCCGAAAATGGACCCGAAGTAGCCGAAAGAGGATTGCCCCCGAATGTACACGCATGGGAGTGTACATCACACCCAAAATGGCCGACAAATGGCCCGAACGGGCAAAAATGGCCCGAAATGGCCGAAAAAGGACCCGAAGTGGCCGAAAAAAGACCCGAAGTAGCCGAAAAAGGACCCGAAGTAGCCGAAAAAGGACCCGAAGTAGCCGAAAAAGGATTGCCCCTCATGTACAGGTATGTGAGTGTACATGACCCGAAATGGGCGAAAAATGGCCCCAGCGTCGGTGCTGACAGCCCCAGCGTTAGTGCTGATAGCCCCAGCGTTAGTGCAAACAGCCCCAGCGTCGGTGCAGACAGCCCCAGCGTCGGTGCAGACAGCCCCAGCGTCGGTGCTGACGGCCCCAGCGTTAGTGCTGACAGCCCAGCGTTAGCCCCAGCGTCAGTGCAGCGGGAGTCCGAGCCGGGGCTGGCACGAAAAAAAAAAATTTGAAATTCGAAAAAAATTAAAAATTTGAAAAAAGTTGAAATTCGAAAATTTTGAAATTTGGAAAAATTTGAAACTCGGAAAAAATTGATTTTCGAAAAAAATTCGAAATTCGAAAAATTTGAATTTCGAAAAAATTTGAAATTTTAAAAAAAAATCGGAAAAAAAGTGAAACCGGTTGATATAAAAGTGAAACCGGGTGAAATCACGTAAAAAAATATAGTGCAACACTCTTATTTTTGACATGGGGGAATTCAGGGGGTGGTAACCCTAGGCGTGGCTAGAGCCCAAAAATGCATATTCCCCTATAGGGGGGCAAGATTTTCACAAAAGGGTGCCCCCTCATGTACACGCTGGGGGAGTGTACATGGCCCGAACGGCCAAAAAATGGCCCGAGCGTGGGAAAAATGGCCCGAAATGGCCGAAAATGGACCCGAAGTAGCCGAAAATGGACCCGAAGTAGCCGAAAATGGACCCGAAGTAGCCGAAAGAGGATTGCCCCCGAATGTACACGCATGGGAGTGTACATCACACCCGAAATGGCCGACAAATGGCCCGAACGGGGCAAAAATGGCCCGAAATGGCCGAAAAAGGACCCGAAGTGGCCGAAAAAAGACCCGAAGTAGCCGAAAAAGGACCCGAAGTAGCCGAAAAAGGATTGCGCCCTCATGTACACTCATGTGAGTGTACATGACCCAAAATGGCCGAAAAATGGCCCCAGCGTCGGTGCTGAGAGCCCCAGCGTTAGTGCTGACAGCCCCAGCGTCGGTGCTCACAGCCCCAACGTTCGTGCTGACAGCCCCAGCGTCGGTGCTAACGGCCCCAATGTTCGTGCTGACAGCCCCAGCGTTAGCCCCTGCGTTAGTGCAGACAGCCCCAGCGTTAGCCCCAGCGTTAGTGCTGACAGCCCCGGACAGCCCCAGCGTCGCCCCAGAATGGTCGAAACTAGCCCGAAGTTGCCGAAAAATGATGGAGCGGGGGAAAAAAGTGCAACCGGTTGAAAAATCGGTGGAGCGTCGGCCAAAAATGGTCAAAAAATGGCCCGAGCGGGGGAAAAATAGCCCAAAATGGCCGAAAAAGGGCCCGAAATGGTGTCGGTGCAGTAGGCCCTTAGCATTAGCACTTCCAAGTAAAATGGGGGGAAACCTAGGGGATTTCCAGGGGGTGGTAACCCTGGGCGTGGCTGGAGGACCAAAATGCATATTTCCTATTAGGGGGCAAGGAATTTTGGAAGGGTGCCCCTCTATGTACACGCTGGCTGGTGTACATGGCCCCCGAAGTAGCCGAAAGTGCCCGAAGTAGCCGAAAAATGACCCGAAGTAGCCGAAAAAGTGCCCGAAGTAGCCGAAAATTGGCCCGAAGTAGCCGAAAGTGCCCGAAGTAGCCGAAAGTGCCCGAAGTAGCCGAAAAGTGCCCGAAGTAGCCGAAAAGTGCCCGAAGTAGCCGAAAAATGACCCGAAGTAGCCGAAAAA
>CAXKVK010000045.1:92500-95000 GCA_964058895.1 Carex divulsa
AAAATTCGAAATTCGAAAAATTTGAATTTCGAAAAAATTTGAAATTTTAAAAAAAAATCGGAAAAAAAGTGAAACCGGTTGATATAAAAGTGAAACCGGGTGAAATCACGTAAAAAAATATAGTGCAACACTCTTATTTTTGACATGGGGGAATTCAGGGGGTGGTAACCCTAGGCGTGGCTAGAGCCCAAAAATGCATATTCCCCTATAGGGGGGCAAGATTTTCACAAAAGGGTGCCCCCTCATGTACACGCTGGGGGAGTGTACATGGCCCGAACGGCCAAAAAATGGCCCGAGCGTGGGAAAAATGGCCCGAAATGGCCGAAAATGGACCCGAAGTAGCCGAAAATGGACCCGAAGTAGCCGAAAATGGACCCGAAGTAGCCGAAAGAGGATTGCCCCCGAATGTACACGCATGGGAGTGTACATCACACCCGAAATGGCCGACAAATGGCCCGAACGGGGCAAAAATGGCCCGAAATGGCCGAAAAAGGACCCGAAGTGGCCGAAAAAAGACCCGAAGTAGCCGAAAAAGGACCCGAAGTAGCCGAAAAAGGATTGCGCCCTCATGTACACTCATGTGAGTGTACATGACCCAAAATGGCCGAAAAATGGCCCCAGCGTCGGTGCTGAGAGCCCCAGCGTTAGTGCTGACAGCCCCAGCGTCGGTGCTCACAGCCCCAACGTTCGTGCTGACAGCCCCAGCGTCGGTGCTAACGGCCCCAATGTTCGTGCTGACAGCCCCAGCGTTAGCCCCTGCGTTAGTGCAGACAGCCCCAGCGTTAGCCCCAGCGTTAGTGCTGACAGCCCCGGACAGCCCCAGCGTCGCCCCAGAATGGTCGAAACTAGCCCGAAGTTGCCGAAAAATGATGGAGCGGGGGAAAAAAGTGCAACCGGTTGAAAAATCGGTGGAGCGTCGGCCAAAAATGGTCAAAAAATGGCCCGAGCGGGGGAAAAATAGCCCAAAATGGCCGAAAAAGGGCCCGAAATGGTGTCGGTGCAGTAGGCCCTTAGCATTAGCACTTCCAAGTAAAATGGGGGGGAAACCTAGGGGATTTCCAGGGGGTGGTAACCCTGGGCGTGGCTGGAGGACCAAAATGCATATTTCCTATTAGGGGGCAAGGAATTTTGGAAGGGTGCCCCTCTATGTACACGCTGGCTGGTGTACATGGCCCCCGAAGTAGCCGAAAGTGCCCGAAGTAGCCGAAAAATGACCCGAAGTAGCCGAAAAAGTGCCCGAAGTAGCCGAAAATTGGCCCGAAGTAGCCGAAAGTGCCCGAAGTAGCCGAAAGTGCCCGAAGTAGCCGAAAAGTGCCCGAAGTAGCCGAAAAGTGCCCGAAGTAGC
Source organism: Carex divulsa (assembly GCA_964058895.1). Taxonomy (NCBI): domain Eukaryota; kingdom Viridiplantae; phylum Streptophyta; class Magnoliopsida; order Poales; family Cyperaceae; genus Carex; species Carex divulsa. The sequence goes on from CAXKVK010000045.1 coordinate 93,846, forward strand.
CGAAAAATGACCCGAAGTAGCCGAAAAATGACCCGAAGTAGCCAAAAAAGAGCCCGAAGTAGCCGAAAATTGCCTCGAAGTAGCCGAAAAATGACCCGATGTAGCCGAAAGTGCCCCAAGTAGCTGAAAAATGGCTTGAAGAAGCCAGAAAATGACCCGGAGTAGCCGAAAAAGGACCCGAAGTAGCCGAAAAATAGCCCGAAGTAGCTGAAAAATGGCCCGAAGTTGCCAAAAGTGCCCGAAGTAGCCGAAAAATGACCCGAAGTAGCCGAAAAAGTGCCCGAAGAAGCCGAAAATTGGCCCGAAGTAGCCGAAAGTGCCCGAAGTAGCCGAAAGTGCCCGAAGTAGCCGAAAGTGCCCGAAGTAGCCGAAAAAGTGCCCGAAGTAGCTGAAAAATGACCCGAAGTAGCCGAAAAATGGCCGAAGTAGCCAAAAAATAGCCTGAAATAGCCAAAAGTCCCGACAGGTTGGAGGCTGGGCGTCTTTGCGTGGCGCGCCCAGCCCGGAAGCATATGCATATGCAGCCACGCGTACACACAACGCAGTGTACGAAGCCCCGACAGGTTGGGGGCAGGGCGTCTTTGCGTGGCGCGCCCTGCCCCGAAGCATGTGCATATGCAGCCACGCGTACACACAACGCAGTGTACGAAGCCCCGACAGGTTGGGGGCAGGGCGTCTTTGCGTGGCGCGCCCTGCCCCGAAGCATGTGCATATGCAGCCACGCGTACACACAACGCAGTGTACGAAGCCCCGACAGGTTGTGGGCAGGGCGTCTTTGCGTGGCAAGCCCTGCCCTGAAGCATGTGCATATGCAGCCACGCGTACACACAACGCAGTGTACGAAGCCCCGACAGGTTGTGGGCAGGGCGTCTTTGCGTGGCGCGCCCTGCCCCGAAGCATGTGCATATGCAGCCACGCGTACACACAACGCAGTGTACGAAGCCCCGACAGGTTGGGGGCAGGGCGTCTTTGCGTGGCGCGCCCTGCCCCGAAGCATGTGCATATGCAGCCACGCGTACACACAACGCAGTGTACGAAGCCCCGACAGGTTGGGGGCAGGGCGTCTTTGCATGGCGCGCCCTGCCCCGAAGCATGTGCATATGCAGCCACGCGTACACACAACGCAGTGTACGAAGCCCCGACAGGTTGGGGGCA
>CAXKVK010000045.1:102500-105000 GCA_964058895.1 Carex divulsa
CTGCAAAAAAAACAGGGAGGCAACGGTGTTTCCGAAAACGGATGAGGGCACCGATGCAGCAACGCAAAAAAAGAGCCAGGCAACGGTGCCTCCCGTGCGGTGTGCGCCCGCGAAAAATTGAGGCGGAAGTGCTTTTTGGAACGTTCCAAACAATTCGATTGCCTTGTGCCACGCAAAGAACGACCCAGCCCGGGGATGCCCCAAAATAAAATCCACAATTTTGAAATTTCAAATTCGGCTTAAAAAATCCAAAGTTGAAGCGCCAGCGTCGGTGCAGCGAGAGTCCGAGCCGGGGCTGGCACGAAAAAAAAAAAATTTGAAATTCGAAAAAAATTTGAAATTTGAAAATAATTGAAATTCGGAAATTTTGAAATTTGGAAAAATTTGAAACTCGGAAAAAATTGATTTTCGAAAAAAATTCGAAATTCGAAAAATTTGAATTTCGAAAAAATTTGAAATTTTAAAAAAAAATCGGAAAAAAAGTGAAACCGGTTGATATAAAAGTGAAACCGGGTGAAATCACGTAAAAAAATATAGTGCAACACGCTTATTTTTGACATGGGGGAATTCAGGGGGTGGTAACCCTAGGCGTGGCTAGAGCCCAAAAATGCATATTCCCCTATAGGGGGGCAAGATTTTCACAAAAGGGTGCCCCCTCATGTACACGCTGGGGGAGTGTACATGGCCCGAACGGCCAAAAAATGGCCCGAGCGTGGGAAAAATGGCCCGAAATGACCGAAAATGGACCCGAAGTAGCCGAAAATGGACCCGAAGTAGCCGAAAATGGACCCGAAGTAGCCGAAAGAGGATTGCCCCCGAATGTACACGCATGGGAGTGTACATCACACCCAAAATGGCCGACAAATGGCCCGAACGGGCAAAAATGGCCCGAAATGGCCGAAAAAGGACCCGAAGTGGCCGAAAAAAGACCCGAAGTAGCCGAAAAAGGACCCGAAGTAGCCGAAAAAGGACCCGAAGTAGCCGAAAAAGGATTGCCCCTCATGTACAGGTATGTGAGTGTACATGACCCGAAATGGGCGAAAAATGGCCCCAGCGTCGGTGCTGACAGCCCCAGCGTTAGTGCTGATAGCCCCAGCGTTAGTGCAAACAGCCCCAGCGTCGGTGCAGACAGCCCCAGCGTCGGTGCAGACAGCCCCAGCGTCGGTGCTGACGGCCCCAGCGTTAGTGCTGACAGCCCAGCGTTAGCCCCAGCGTCGGTGCAGCGGGAGTCCGAGCCGGGGCTGGCACGAAAAAAAAAAATTTGAAATTCGAAAAAAATTAAAAATTTGAAAAAAGTTGAAATTCGAAAATTTTGAAATTTGGAAAAATTTGAAACTCGGAAAAAATTGATTTTCGAAAAAAATTCGAAATTCGAAAAATTTGAATTTCGAAAAAATTTGAAATTTTAAAAAAAAATCGGAAAAAAAGTGAAACCGGTTGATATAAAAGTGAAACCGGGTGAAATCACGTAAAAAAATATAGTGCAACACTCTTATTTTTGACATGGGGGAATTCAGGGGGTGGTAACCCTAGGCGTGGCTAGAGCCCAAAAATGCATATTCCCCTATAGGGGGGCAAGATTTTCACAAAAGGGTGCCCCCTCATGTACACGCTGGGGGAGTGTACATGGCCCGAACGGCCAAAAAATGGCCCGAGCGTGGGAAAAATGGCCCGAAATGGCCGAAAATGGACCCGAAGTAGCCGAAAATGGACCCGAAGTAGCCGAAAATGGACCCGAAGTAGCCGAAAGAGGATTGCCCCCGAATGTACACGCATGGGAGTGTACATCACACCCGAAATGGCCGACAAATGGCCCGAACGGGGCAAAAATGGCCCGAAATGGCCGAAAAAGGACCCGAAGTGGCCGAAAAAAGACCCGAAGTAGCCGAAAAAGGACCCGAAGTAGCCGAAAAAGGATTGCGCCCTCATGTACACTCATGTGAGTGTACATGACCCAAAATGGCCGAAAAATGGCCCCAGCGTCGGTGCTGAGAGCCCCAGCGTTAGTGCTGACAGCCCCAGCGTCGGTGCTCACAGCCCCAACGTTCGTGCTGACAGCCCCAGCGTCGGTGCTAACGGCCCCAATGTTCGTGCTGACAGCCCCAGCGTTAGCCCCTGCGTTAGTGCAGACAGCCCCAGCGTTAGCCCCAGCGTTAGTGCTGACAGCCCCGGACAGCCCCAGCGTCGCCCCAGAATGGTCGAAACTAGCCCGAAGTTGCCGAAAAATGATGGAGCGGGGGAAAAAAGTGCAACCGGTTGAAAAATCGGTGGAGCGTCGGCCAAAAATGGTCAAAAAATGGCCCGAGCGGGGGAAAAATAGCCCAAAATGGCCGAAAAAGGGCCCGAAATGGTGTCGGTGCAGTAGGCCCTTAGCATTAGCACTTCCAAGTAAAATGGGGGGGAAACCTAGGGGATTTCCAGGGGGTGGTAACCCTGGGCGTGGCTGGAGGACCAAAATGCATATTTCCTATTAGGGGGCAAGGAATTTTGGAAGGGTGCC
>CAXKVK010000046.1:0-2500 GCA_964058895.1 Carex divulsa
CTTGCTGCCACGATCCACTGAGATCCAGCCCCACGTCGCACGGATTCGTCCCTCCCCCGCACTCCGCTCACGCGAGCTGGCCGGGGGGACGATGGGGGGGAGACTTCATGCGGGACCGCACGGGCCCACGCTCGCGGCACGCGGTGCGTAGCCCTCAACGCACTCGGATATCAAGCACCAATGCGTATGTATGCAAAGAGCACGCGACGTACGTGTACGCATGCGCACAAGTCCCACAGGTCCGTCCCGTACATATTCAATTCGTTTTGCAGCCTAAACATCAAATATGCACATGTTGGTTGGAAACTTCTCACGTGCCTCGAAGAAGCTTGAACGGGCAGCTATGTGCAACACGTGCCTATCGGCACCGATGCAGCAACGCAAAAAAAGAGCGAGGCCACGGTGTTCTGGACATTTGGTGAGACACCGATGTAACACTGAAAATAAAACAACGGTGTTTCCGATATTTACGGAGGAACCGATGCAGCACTGCAGAAAAACAGCGAGGCAACAGTGCTCCGGAATATGGATGAGGGCACCGATGCAGCAACGCAAAAAAAGAGCGAGGCAACGGTGTTCTGGACATTTGGTTGGGCAACGATGCAACGCTGCAAAACAACAGCGAGGCAACGGTGCTTTCGAAGCTGGATGAGGGCACCGATGTAACACTGCGAAAAACGAGCGAGGCAGCGATGTTTTCAAAAATGGACGAGGGCAGCGATGCAACACTGTAAAAAATGAGCCAGGCAACGGTGCCTCCCAAAAACGGATGAGGGCACCGATGCAGCAACGCAAAAAATGAGCCAGGCAACGGTGCCTCCCGTGCGGTGTGCGCCCGCGAAAAATTGAGGCGGAAGTTCTTTTTGGAACGTTCCAAACAATTCGATTGCCTTGTGCCACGCAAAGAACGACCCAGCCCGGGGATGCCCCAAAATAAAATCCATAATTTTGAAATTTCAAATTCGGCTTAAAAAATCCAAAGTTGAAGCGCCAGCGTCGGTGGTGACAGACCCAGCATTAGCCCCAGCGTCGGTGCAGCGAGAGTCCGAGCCGGGGCTGGCACGAAAAAAAAAAAATTTGAAATTCGAAAAAAATTTGAAATTTGAAAATAATTGAAATTCGGAAATTTTGAAATTTGGAAAAATTTGAAACTCGGAAAAAATTGATTTTCGAAAAAAATTCGAAATTCGAAAAATTTGAATTTCGAAAAAATTTGAAATTTTAAAAAAAAATCGGAAAAAAAGTGAAACCGGTTGATATAAAAGTGAAACCGGGTGAAATCACGTAAAAAAATATAGTGCAACACGCTTATTTTTGACATGGGGGAATTCAGGGGGTGGTAACCGGAATTCAGGGGGTGGTAACCCTAGGCGTGGCTAGAGCCCAAAAATGCATATTCCCCTATAGGGGGGCAAGATTTTCACAAAAGGGTGCCCCCTCATGTACACGCTGGGGGAGTGTACATGGCCCGAACGGCCAAAAAATGGCCCGAGCGTGGGAAAAATGGCCCGAAATGACCGAAAATGGACCCGAAGTAGCCGAAAATGGACCCGAAGTAGCCGAAAGAGGATTGCCCCCGAATGTACACGCATGGGAGTGTACATCACACCCAAAATGGCCGACAAATGGCCCGAACGGGCAAAAATGGCCCGAAATGGCCGAAAAAGGACCCGAAGTGGCCGAAAAAAGACCCGAAGTAGCCGAAAAAGGACCCGAAGTAGCCGAAAAAGGATTGCCCCTCATGTACAGGTATGTGAGTGTACATGACCCGAAATGGGCGAAAAATGGCCCCAGCGTCGGTGCTGACAGCCCCAGCGTTAGTGCTGATAGCCCCAGCGTTAGTGCAAACAGCCCCAGCGTCGGTGCAGACAGCCCCAGCGTCGGTGCAGACAGCCCCAGCGTCGGTGCTGACGGCCCCAGCGTCGGTGCTGACAGCCCAGCGTTAGCCCCAGCGTCGGTGCAGCGGGAGTCCGAGCCGGGGCTGGCACGAAAAAAAAAAATTTGAAATTCGAAAAAAATTAAAAATTTGAAAAAAGTTGAAATTCGAAAATTTTGAAATTTGGAAAAATTTGAAACTCGGAAAAAATTGATTTTCGAAAAAAATTCGAAATTCGAAAAATTTGAATTTCGAAAAAATTTGAAATTTTAAAAAAAAATCGGAAAAAAAGTGAAACCGGTTGATATAAAAGTGAAACCGGGTGAAATCACGTAAAAAAATATAGTGCAACACTCTTATTTTTGACATGGGGGAATTCAGGGGGTGGTAACCCTAGGCGTGGCTAGAGCCCAAAAATGCATATTCCCCTATAGGGGGGCAAGATTTTCACAAAAGGGTGCCCCCTCATGTACACGCTGGGGGAGTGTACATGGCCCGAACGGCCAAAAAATGGCCCGAGCGTGGGAAAAATGGCCCGAAATGGCCGAAAATGGACCCGAAGTAGCCGAAAATGGACCCGAAGTAGCCGAAAATGGACCCGAAGTAGCCGAAAGAGGATTGCCC
>CAXKVK010000046.1:12500-15000 GCA_964058895.1 Carex divulsa
AAATTTGAATTTCGAAAAAATTTGAAATTTTAAAAAAAAATCGGAAAAAAAGTGAAACCGGTTGATATAAAAGTGAAACCGGGTGAAATCACGTAAAAAAATATAGTGCAACACGCTTATTTTTGACATGGGGGAATTCAGGGGGTGGTAACCCTAGGCGTGGCTAGAGCCCAAAAATGCATATTCCCCTATAGGGGGGCAAGATTTTCACAAAAGGGTGCCCCCTCATGTACACGCTGGGGGAGTGTACATGGCCCGAACGGCCAAAAAATGGCCCGAGCGTGGGAAAAATGGCCCGAAATGACCGAAAATGGACCCGAAGTAGCCGAAAATGGACCCGAAGTAGCCGAAAGAGGATTGCCCCCGAATGTACACGCATGGGAGTGTACATCACACCCAAAATGGCCGACAAATGGCCCGAACGGGCAAAAATGGCCCGAAATGGCCGAAAAAGGACCCGAAGTGGCCGAAAAAAGACCCGAAGTAGCCGAAAAAGGACCCGAAGTAGCCGAAAAAGGATTGCCCCTCATGTACAGGTATGTGAGTGTACATGACCCGAAATGGGCGAAAAATGGCCCCAGCGTCGGTGCTGACAGCCCCAGCGTTAGTGCAAACAGCCCCAGCGTTAGTGCAAACAGCCCCAGCGTCGGTGCAGACAGCCCCAGCGTCGGTGCAGACAGCCCCAGCGTCGGTGCTGACGGCCCCAGCGTTAGTGCTGACAGCCCAGCGTTAGCCCCAGCGTCGGTGCAGCGGGAGTCCGAGCCGGGGCTGGCACGAAAAAAAAAAATTTGAAATTCGAAAAAAATTAAAAATTTGAAAAAAGTTGAAATTCGAAAATTTTGAAATTTGGAAAAATTTGAAACTCGGAAAAAATTGATTTTCGAAAAAAATTCGAAATTCGAAAAATTTGAATTTCGAAAAAATTTGAAATTTTAAAAAAAAATCGGAAAAAAAGTGAAACCGGTTGATATAAAAGTGAAACCGGGTGAAATCACGTAAAAAAATATAGTGCAACACTCTTATTTTTGACATGGGGGAATTCAGGGGGTGGTAACCCTAGGCGTGGCTAGAGCCCAAAAATGCATATTCCCCTATAGGGGGGCAAGATTTTCACAAAAGGGTGCCCCCTCATGTACACGCTGGGGGAGTGTACATGGCCCGAACGGCCAAAAAATGGCCCGAGCGTGGGAAAAATGGCCCGAAATGGCCGAAAATGGACCCGAAGTAGCCGAAAATGGACCCGAAGTAGCTGAAAATGGACCCGAAGTAGCCGAAAGAGGATTGCCCCCGAATGTACACGCATGGGAGTGTACATCACACCCGAAATGGCCGACAAATGGCCCGAACGGGGCAAAAATGGCCCGAAATGGCCGAAAAAGGACCCGAAGTGGCCGAAAAAAGACCCGAAGTAGCCGAAAAAGGACCCGAAGTAGCCGAAAAAGGATTGCGCCCTCATGTACACTCATGTGAGTGTACATGACCCAAAATGGCCGAAAAATGGCCCCAGCGTCGGTGCTGAGAGCCCCAGCGTTAGTGCTGACAGCCCCAGCGTCGGTGCTCACAGCCGCAACGTTCGTGCTGACAGCCCCAGCGTCGGTGCTAACGGCCCCAATGTTCGTGCTGACAGCCCCAGCGTTAGCCCCTGCGTTAGTGCAGACAGCCCCAGCGTTAGTGCTGACAGCCCCGGACAGCCCCAGCGTCGCCCCAGAATGGTCGAAACTAGCCCGAAGTTGCCGAAAAATGATGGAGCGGGGGAAAAAAGTGCAACCGGTTGAAAAATCGGTGGAGCGTCGGCCAAAAATGGTCAAAAAATGGCCCGAGCGGGGGAAAAATAGCCCAAAATGGCCGAAAAAGGGCCCGAAATGGTGTCGGTGCAGTAGGCCCTTAGCATTATCACTTCCAAGTAAAATGGGGGGGAAACCTAGGGGATTTCCAGGGGGTGGTAACCCTGGGCGTGGCTGGAGGACCAAAATGCATATTTCCTATTAGGGGGCAAGGAATTTTGGAAGGGTGCCCCTCTATGTACACGCTGGCTGGTGTACATGGCCCCCGAAGTAGCCGAAAGTGCCCGAAGTAGCCGAAAAATGACCCGAAGTAGCCGAAAAAGTGCCCGAAGTAGCCGAAAATTGGCCCGAAGTAGCCGAAAGTGCCCGAAGTAGCCGAAAGTGCCCGAAGTAGCCGAAAAGTGCCCGAAGTAGCCGAAAAGTGCCCGAAGTAGCCGAAAAGTGCCCGAAGTAGCCGAAAAATGACCCGAAGTAGCCGAAAAATGACCCGAAGTAGCCAAAAAAGAGCCCGAAGTAGCCGAAAATTGCCTCGAAGTAGCCGAAAAATGACCCGATGTAGCCGAAAGTGCCCCAAGTAGCTGAAAAATGGCTTGAAGAAGCCAGAAAATGACCCGGAGTAGCCGAAAAAGGACCCGAAGTAGCCGAAAAATAGCCCGAAGTAGCTGAAAAATGGCCCGAAGTTGCCAAAAGTGCCCGAAGTAGCCGAAAAATGACCC
>CAXKVK010000046.1:35000-37500 GCA_964058895.1 Carex divulsa
TAATTGAAATTCGGAAATTTTGAAATTTGGAAAAATTTGAAACTCGGAAAAAATTGATTTTCGAAAAAAATTCGAAATTCGAAAAATTTGAATTTCGAAAAAATTTGAAATTTTAAAAAAAAATCGGAAAAAAAGTGAAACCGGTTGATATAAAAGTGAAACCGGGTGAAATCACGTAAAAAAATATAGTGCAACACGCTTATTTTTGACATGGGGGAATTCAGGGGGTGGTAACCCTAGGCGTGGCTAGAGCCCAAAAATGCATATTCCCCTATAGGGGGGCAAGATTTTCACAAAAGGGTGCCCCCTCATGTACACGCTGGGGGAGTGTACATGGCCCGAACGGCCAAAAAATGGCCCGAGCGTGGGAAAAATGGCCCGAAATGACCGAAAATGGACCCGAAGTAGCCGAAAATGGACCCGAAGTAGCCGAAAATGGACCCGAAGTAGCCGAAAGAGGATTGCCCCCGAATGTACACGCATGGGAGTGTACATCACACCCAAAATGGCCGACAAATGGCCCGAACGGGCAAAAATGGCCCGAAATGGCCGAAAAAGGACCCGAAGTGGCCGAAAAAAGACCCGAAGTAGCCGAAAAAGGACCCGAAGTAGCCGAAAAAGGATTGCCCCTCATGTACAGGTATGTGAGTGTACATGACCCGAAATGGGCGAAAAATGGCCCCAGCGTCGGTGCTGACAGCCCCAGCGTTAGTGCTGATAGCCCCAGCGTTAGTGCAAACAGCCCCAGCGTCGGTGCAGACAGCCCCAGCGTCGGTGCAGACAGCCCCAGCGTCGGTGCTGACGGCCCCAGCGTTAGTGCTGACAGCCCAGCGTTAGCCCCAGCGTCGGTGCAGCGGGAGTCCGAGCCGGGGCTGGCACGAAAAAAAAAAATTTGAAATTCGAAAAAAATTAAAAATTTGAAAAAAGTTGAAATTCGAAAATTTTGAAATTTGGAAAAATTTGAAACTCGGAAAAAATTGATTTTCGAAAAAAATTCGAAATTCGAAAAATTTGAATTTCGAAAAAATTTGAAATTTTAAAAAAAAATCGGAAAAAAAGTGAAACCGGTTGATATAAAAGTGAAACCGGGTGAAATCACGTAAAAAAATATAGTGCAACACTCTTATTTTTGACATGGGGGAATTCAGGGGGTGGTAACCCTAGGCGTGGCTAGAGCCCAAAAATGCATATTCCCCTATAGGGGGGCAAGATTTTCACAAAAGGGTGCCCCCTCATGTACACGCTGGGGGAGTGTACATGGCCCGAACGGCCAAAAAATGGCCCGAGCGTGGGAAAAATGGCCCGAAATGGCCGAAAATGGACCCGAAGTAGCCGAAAATGGACCCGAAGTAGCCGAAAATGGACCCGAAGTAGCCGAAAGAGGATTGCCCCCGAATGTACACGCATGGGAGTGTACATCACACCCGAAATGGCCGACAAATGGCCCGAACGGGGCAAAAATGGCCCGAAATGGCCGAAAAAGGACCCGAAGTGGCCGAAAAAAGACCCGAAGTAGCCGAAAAAGGACCCGAAGTAGCCGAAAAAGGATTGCGCCCTCATGTACACTCATGTGAGTGTACATGACCCAAAATGGCCGAAAAATGGCCCCAGCGTCGGTGCTGAGAGCCCCAGCGTTAGTGCTGACAGCCCCAGCGTCGGTGCTCACAGCCGCAACGTTCGTGCTGACAGCCCCAGCGTCGGTGCTAACGGCCCCAATGTTCGTGCTGACAGCCCCAGCGTTAGCCCCTGCGTTAGTGCAGACAGCCCCAGCGTTAGCCCCAGCGTTAGTGCTGACAGCCCCGGACAGCCCCAGCGTCGCCCCAGAATGGTCGAAACTAGCCCGAAGTTGCCGAAAAATGATGGAGCGGGGGAAAAAAGTGCAACCGGTTGAAAAATCGGTGGAGCGTCGGCCAAAAATGGTCAAAAAATGGCCCGAGCGGGGGAAAAATAGCCCAAAATGGCCGAAAAAGGGCCCGAAATGGTGTCGGTGCAGTAGGCCCTTAGCATTAGCACTTCCAAGTAAAATGGGGGGGAAACCTACGGGATTTCCAGGGGGTGGTAACCCTGGGCGTGGCTGGAGGACCAAAATGCATATTTCCTATTAGGGGGCAAGGAATTTTGGAAGGGTGCCCCTCTATGTACACGCTGGCTGGTGTACATGGCCCCCGAAGTAGCCGAAAGTGCCCGAAGTAGCCGAAAAATGACCCGAAGTAGCCGAAAAAGTGCCCGAAGTAGCCGAAAATTGGCCCGAAGTAGCCGAAAGTGCCCGAAGTAGCCGAAAGTGCCCGAAGTAGCCGAAAAGTGCCCGAAGTAGCCGAAAAGTGCCCGAAGTAGCCGAAAAGTGCCCGAAGTAGCCGAAAAATGACCCGAAGTAGCCGAAAAATGACCCGAAGTAGCCAAAAAAGAGCCCGAAGTAGCCGAAAATTGCCTCGAAGTAGCCGAAAAATGACCCGATGTAGCCGAAAGTGCCCCAAGTAGCTGAAAAATGGCTTGAAGAAGC
>CAXKVK010000046.1:57500-60000 GCA_964058895.1 Carex divulsa
AAAATTTGAAATTTGAAAATAATTGAAATTCGGAAATTTTGAAATTTGGAAAAATTTGAAACTCGGAAAAAATTGATTTTCGAAAAAAATTCGAAATTCGAAAAATTTGAATTTCGAAAAAATTTGAAATTTTAAAAAAAAATCGGAAAAAAAGTGAAACCGGTTGATATAAAAGTGAAACCGGGTGAAATCACGTAAAAAAATATAGTGCAACACGCTTATTTTTGACATGGGGGAATTCAGGGGGTGGTAACCCTAGGCGTGGCTAGAGCCCAAAAATGCATATTCCCCTATAGGGGGGCAAGATTTTCACAAAAGGGTGCCCCCTCATGTACACGCTGGGGGAGTGTACATGGCCCGAACGGCCAAAAAATGGCCCGAGCGTGGGAAAAATGGCCCGAAATGACCGAAAATGGACCCGAAGTAGCCGAAAATGGACCCGAAGTAGCCGAAAATGGACCCGAAGTAGCCGAAAGAGGATTGCCCCCGAATGTACACGCATGGGAGTGTACATCACACCCAAAATGGCCGACAAATGGCCCGAACGGGCAAAAATGGCCCGAAATGGCCGAAAAAGGACCCGAAGTGGCCGAAAAAAGACCCGAAGTAGCCGAAAAAGGACCCGAAGTAGCCGAAAAAGGATTGCCCCTCATGTACAGGTATGTGAGTGTACATGACCCGAAATGGGCGAAAAATGGCCCCAGCGTCGGTGCTGACAGCCCCAGCGTTAGTGCTGATAGCCCCAGCGTTAGTGCAAACAGCCCCAGCGTCGGTGCAGACAGCCCCAGCGTCGGTGCAGACAGCCCCAGCGTCGGTGCTGACGGCCCCAGCGTTAGTGCTGACAGCCCAGCGTTAGCCCCAGCGTCGGTGCAGCGGGAGTCCGAGCCGGGGCTGGCACGAAAAAAAAAAATTTGAAATTCGAAAAAAATTAAAAATTTGAAAAAAGTTGAAATTCGAAAATTTTGAAATTTGGAAAAATTTGAAACTCGGAAAAAATTGATTTTCGAAAAAAATTCGAAATTCGAAAAATTTGAATTTCGAAAAAATTTGAAATTTTAAAAAAAAATCGGAAAAAAAGTGAAACCGGTTGATATAAAAGTGAAACCGGGTGAAATCACGTAAAAAAATATAGTGCAACACTCTTATTTTTGACATGGGGGAATTCAGGGGGTGGTAACCCTAGGCGTGGCTAGAGCCCAAAAATGCATATTCCCCTATAGGGGGGCAAGATTTTCACAAAAGGGTGCCCCCTCATGTACACGCTGGGGGAGTGTACATGGCCCGAACGGCCAAAAAATGGCCCGAGCGTGGGAAAAATGGCCCGAAATGGCCGAAAATGGACCCGAAGTAGCCGAAAATGGACCCGAAGTAGCCGAAAATGGACCCGAAGTAGCCGAAAGAGGATTGCCCCCGAATGTACACGCATGGGAGTGTACATCACACCCGAAATGGCCGACAAATGGCCCGAACGGGGCAAAAATGGCCCGAAATGGCCGAAAAAGGACCCGAAGTGGCCGAAAAAAGACCCGAAGTAGCCGAAAAAGGACCCGAAGTAGCCGAAAAAGGATTGCGCCCTCATGTACACTCATGTGAGTGTACATGACCCAAAATGGCCGAAAAATGGCCCCAGCGTCGGTGCTGAGAGCCCCAGCGTTAGTGCTGACAGCCCCAGCGTCGGTGCTCACAGCCGCAACGTTCGTGCTGACAGCCCCAGCGTCGGTGCTAACGGCCCCAATGTTCGTGCTGACAGCCCCAGCGTTAGCCCCTGCGTTAGTGCAGACAGCCCCAGCGTTAGCCCCAGCGTTAGTGCTGACAGCCCCGGACAGCCCCAGCGTCGCCCCAGAATGGTCGAAACTAGCCCGAAGTTGCCGAAAAATGATGGAGCGGGGGAAAAAAGTGCAACCGGTTGAAAAATCGGTGGAGCGTCGGCCAAAAATGGTCAAAAAATGGCCCGAGCGGGGGAAAAATAGCCCAAAATGGCCGAAAAAGGGCCCGAAATGGTGTCGGTGCAGTAGGCCCTTAGCATTAGCACTTCCAAGTAAAATGGGGGGGAAACCTAGGGGATTTCCAGGGGGTGGTAACCCTGGGCGTGGCTGGAGGACCAAAATGCATATTTCCTATTAGGGGGCAAGGAATTTTGGAAGGGTGCCCCTCTATGTACACGCTGGCTGGTGTACATGGCCCCCGAAGTAGCCGAAAGTGCCCGAAGTAGCCGAAAGTGCCCGAAGTAGCCGAAAAGTGCCCGAAGTAGCCGAAAAGTGACCCGAAGTAGCCGAAAAATGACCCGAAGTAGCCAAAAAAGAGCCCGAAGTAGCCGAAAATTGCCTCGAAGTAGCCGAAAAATGACCCGATGTAGCCGAAAGTGCCCCAAGTAGCTGAAAAATGGCTTGAAGAAGCCAGAAAATGACCCGGAGTAGCCGAAAAAGGACCCGAAGTAGCCGAAAAATAGCCCGAAGTAGCTGAAAAATGGCCCGAAGTTGCCAAAAGTGCCCGAAGTAGC
>CAXKVK010000046.1:70000-72500 GCA_964058895.1 Carex divulsa
GAAAAATGGCCCGAAATGGCCGAAAATGGACCCGAAGTAGCCGAAAATGGACCCGAAGTAGCCGAAAATGGACCCGAAGTAGCCGAAAGAGGATTGCCCCCGAATGTACACGCATGGGAGTGTACATCACACCCGAAATGGCCGACAAATGGCCCGAACGGGGCAAAAATGGCCCGAAATGGCCGAAAAAGGACCCGAAGTGGCCGAAAAAAGACCCGAAGTAGCCGAAAAAGGACCCGAAGTAGCCGAAAAAGGATTGCGCCCTCATGTACACTCATGTGAGTGTACATGACCCAAAATGGCCGAAAAATGGCCCCAGCGTCGGTGCTGAGAGCCCCAGCGTTAGTGCTGACAGCCCCAGCGTCGGTGCTCACAGCCCCAACGTTCGTGCTGACAGCCCCAGCGTCGGTGCTAACGGCCCCAATGTTCGTGCTGACAGCCCCAGCGTTAGCCCCTGCGTTAGTGCAGACAGCCCCAGCGTTAGCCCCAGCGTTAGTGCTGACAGCCCCGGACAGCCCCAGCGTCGCCCCAGAATGGTCGAAACTAGCCCGAAGTTGCCGAAAAATGATGGAGCGGGGGAAAAAAGTGCAACCGGTTGAAAAATCGGTGGAGCGTCGGCCAAAAATGGTCAAAAAATGGCCCGAGCGGGGGAAAAATAGCCCAAAATGGCCGAAAAAGGGCCCGAAATGGTGTCGGTGCAGTAGGCCCTTAGCATTAGCACTTCCAAGTAAAATGGGGGGGAAACCTAGGGGATTTCCAGGGGGTGGTAACCCTGGGCGTGGCTGGAGGACCAAAATGCATATTTCCTATTAGGGGGCAAGGAATTTTGGAAGGGTGCCCCTCTATGTACACGCTGGCTGGTGTACATGGCCCCCGAAGTAGCCGAAAGTGCCCGAAGTAGCCGAAAAATGACCCGAAGTAGCCGAAAAAGTGCCCGAAGTAGCCGAAAATGGACCCGAAGTAGCCGAAAGAGGATTGCCCCCGAATGTACACGCATGGGAGTGTACATCACACCCGAAATGGCCGACAAATGGCCCGAACGGGGCAAAAATGGCCCGAAATGGCCGAAAAAGGACCCGAAGTGGCCGAAAAAAGACCCGAAGTAGCCGAAAAAGGACCCGAAGTAGCCGAAAAAGGATTGCGCCCTCATGTACACTCATGTGAGTGTACATGACCCAAAATGGCCGAAAAATGGCCCCAGCGTCGGTGCTGAGAGCCCCAGCGTTAGTGCTGACAGCCCCAGCGTCGGTGCTCACAGCCGCAACGTTCGTGCTGACAGCCCCAGCGTCGGTGCTAACGGCCCCAATGTTCGTGCTGACAGCCCCAGCGTTAGCCCCTGCGTTAGTGCAGACAGCCCCAGCGTTAGCCCCAGCGTTAGTGCTGACAGCCCCGGACAGCCCCAGCGTCGCCCCAGAATGGTCGAAACTAGCCCGAAGTTGCCGAAAAATGATGGAGCGGGGGAAAAAAGTGCAACCGGTTGAAAAATCGGTGGAGCGTCGGCCAAAAATGGTCAAAAAATGGCCCGAGCGGGGGAAAAATAGCCCAAAATGGCCGAAAAAGGGCCCGAAATGGTGTCGGTGCAGTAGGCCCTTAGCATTAGCACTTCCAAGTAAAATGGGGGGGAAACCTAGGGGATTTCCAGGGGGTGGTAACCCTGGGCGTGGCTGGAGGACTAAAATGCATATTTCCTATTAGGGGGCAAGGAATTTTGGAAGGGTGCCCCTCTATGTACACGCTGGCTGGTGTACATGGCCCCCGAAGTAGCCGAAAGTGCCCGAAGTAGCCGAAAAATGACCCGAAGTAGCCGAAAAAGTGCCCGAAGTAGCCGAAAATTGGCCCGAAGTAGCCGAAAGTGCCCGAAGTAGCCGAAAGTGCCCGAAGTAGCCGAAAAGTGCCCGAAGTAGCCGAAAAGTGCCCGAAGTAGCCGAAAAGTGCCCGAAGTAGCCGAAAAATGACCCGAAGTAGCCGAAAAATGACCCGAAGTAGCCAAAAAAGAGCCCGAAGTAGCCGAAAATTGCCTCGAAGTAGCCGAAAAATGACCCGATGTAGCCGAAAGTGCCCCAAGTAGCTGAAAAATGGCTTGAAGAAGCCAGAAAATGACCCGGAGTAGCCGAAAAAGGACCCGAAGTAGCCGAAAAATAGCCCGAAGTAGCTGAAAAATGGCCCGAAGTTGCCAAAAGTGCCCGAAGTAGCCGAAAAATGACCCGAAGTAGCCGAAAAAGTGCCCGAAGAAGCCGAAAATTGGCCCGAAGTAGCCGAAAGTGCCCGAAGTAGCCGAAAGTGCCCGAAGTAGCCGAAAGTGCCCGAAGTAGCCGAAAAAGTGCCCGAAGTAGCTGAAAAATGACCCGAAGTAGCCGAAAAATGGCCGAAGTAGCCAAAAAATATCCTGAAATAGCCAAAAGTCCCGACAGGTTGGAGGCTGGGCGTCTTTGCGTGGCGCGCCCAGCCCGGAAGCATATGCATATGCAGCCACGCGTACACACAACGCAGTGTACGAAGC
>CAXKVK010000046.1:92500-95000 GCA_964058895.1 Carex divulsa
CGACAAATGGCCCGAACGGGCAAAAATGGCCCGAAATGGCCGAAAAAGGACCCGAAGTGGCCGAAAAAAGACCCGAAGTAGCCGAAAAAGGACCCGAAGTAGCCGAAAAAGGATTGCCCCTCATGTACAGGTATGTGAGTGTACATGACCCGAAATGGGCGAAAAATGGCCCCAGCGTCGGTGCTGACAGCCCCAGCGTTAGTGCTGATAGCCCCAGCGTTAGTGCAAACAGCCCCAGCGTCGGTGCAGACAGCCCCAGCGTCGGTGCAGACAGCCCCAGCGTCGGTGCTGACGGCCCCAGCGTTAGTGCTGACAGCCCAGCGTTAGCCCCAGCGTCGGTGCAGCGGGAGTCCGAGCCGGGGCTGGCACGAAAAAAAAAAATTTGAAATTCGAAAAAAATTAAAAATTTGAAAAAAGTTAAAATTCGAAAATTTTGAAATTTGGAAAAATTTGAAACTCGGAAAAAATTGATTTTCGAAAAAAATTCGAAATTCGAAAAATTTGAATTTCGAAAAAATTTGAAATTTTAAAAAAAAATCGGAAAAAAAGTGAAACCGGTTGATATAAAAGTGAAACCGGGTGAAATCACGTAAAAAAATATAGTGCAACACTCTTATTTTTGACATGGGGGAATTCAGGGGGTGGTAACCCTAGGCGTGGCTAGAGCCCAAAAATGCATATTCCCCTATAGGGGGGCAAGATTTTCACAAAAGGGTGCCCCCTCATGTACACGCTGGGGGAGTGTACATGGCCCGAACGGCCAAAAAATGGCCCGAGCGTGGGAAAAATGGCCCGAAATGGCCGAAAATGGACCCGAAGTAGCCGAAAATGGACCCGAAGTAGCCGAAAATGGACCCGAAGTAGCCGAAAGAGGATTGCCCCCGAATGTACACGCATGGGAGTGTACATCACACCCGAAATGGCCGACAAATGGCCCGAACGGGGCAAAAATGGCCCGAAATGGCCGAAAAAGGACCCGAAGTGGCCGAAAAAAGACCCGAAGTAGCCGAAAAAGGACCCGAAGTAGCCGAAAAAGGATTGCGCCCTCATGTACACTCATGTGAGTGTACATGACCCAAAATGGCCGAAAAATGGCCCCAGCGTCGGTGCTGAGAGCCCCAGCGTTAGTGCTGACAGCCCCAGCGTCGGTGCTCACAGCCGCAACGTTCGTGCTGACAGCCCCAGCGTCGGTGCTAACGGCCCCAATGTTCGTGCTGACAGCCCCAGCGTTAGCCCCTGCGTTAGTGCAGACAGCCCCAGCGTTAGCCCCAGCGTTAGTGCTGACAGCCCCGGACAGCCCCAGCGTCGCCCCAGAATGGTCGAAACTAGCCCGAAGTTGCCGAAAAATGATGGAGCGGGGGAAAAAAGTGCAACCGGTTGAAAAATCGGTGGAGCGTCGGCCAAAAATGGTCAAAAAATGGCCCGAGCGGGGGAAAAATAGCCCAAAATGGCCGAAAAAGGGCCCGAAATGGTGTCGGTGCAGTAGGCCCTTAGCATTAGCACTTCCAAGTAAAATGGGGGGGAAACCTAGGGGATTTCCAGGGGGTGGTAACCCTGGGCGTGGCTGGAGGACCAAAATGCATATTTCCAATTAGGGGGCAAGGAATTTTGGAAGGGTGCCCCTCTATGTACACGCTGGCTGGTGTACATGGCCCCCGAAGTAGCCGAAAGTGCCCGAAGTAGCCGAAAAATGACCCGAAGTAGCCGAAAAAGTGCCCGAAGTAGCCGAAAATTGGCCCGAAGTAGCCGAAAGTGCCCGAAGTAGCCGAAAGTGCCCGAAGTAGCCGAAAAGTGCCCGAAGTAGCCGAAAAGTGCCCGAAGTAGCCGAAAAGTGCCCGAAGTAGCCGAAAAATGACCCGAAGTAGCCGAAAAATGACCCGAAGTAGCCAAAAAAGAGCCCGAAGTAGCCGAAAATTGCCTCGAAGTAGCCGAAAAATGACCCGATGTAGCCGAAAGTGCCCCAAGTAGCTGAAAAATGGCTTGAAGAAGCCAGAAAATGACCCGGAGTAGCCGAAAAAGGACCCGAAGTAGCCGAAAAATAGCCCGAAGTAGCTGAAAAATGGCCCGAAGTTGCCAAAAGTGCCCGAAGTAGCCGAAAAATGACCCGAAGTAGCCGAAAAAGTGCCCGAAGAAGCCGAAAATTGGCCCGAAGTAGCCGAAAGTGCCCGAAGTAGCCGAAAGTGCCCGAAGTAGCCGAAAGTGCCCGAAGTAGCCGAAAAAGTGCCCGAAGTAGCTGAAAAATGACCCGAAGTAGCCGAAAAATGGCCGAAGTAGCCAAAAAATATCCTGAAATAGCCAAAAGTCCCGACAGGTTGGAGGCTGGGCGTCTTTGCGTGGCGCGCCCAGCCCGGAAGCATATGCATATGCAGCCACGCGTACACACAACGCAGTGTACGAAGCCCCGACAGGTTGGGGGCAGGGCGTCTTTGCGTGGCGCGCCCTGCCCCGAAGCATGTGCATATGCAGCCACGCGTACACACAACGCAGTGTACGAAGCCCC
>CAXKVK010000046.1:115000-117500 GCA_964058895.1 Carex divulsa
CACGCATGGGAGTGTACATCACACCCAAAATGGCCGACAAATGGCCCGAACGGGCAAAAATGGCCCGAAATGGCCGAAAAAGGACCCGAAGTGGCCGAAAAAAGACCCGAAGTAGCCGAAAAAGGACCCGAAGTAGCCGAAAAAGGATTGCCCCTCATGTACAGGTATGTGAGTGTACATGACCCGAAATGGGCGAAAAATGGCCCCAGCGTCGGTGCTGACAGCCCCAGCGTTAGTGCTGATAGCCCCAGCGTTAGTGCAAACAGCCCCAGCGTCGGTGCAGACAGCCCCAGCGTCGGTGCAGACAGCCCCAGCGTCGGTGCTGACGGCCCCAGCGTTAGTGCTGACAGCCCAGCGTTAGCCCCAGCGTCGGTGCAGCGGGAGTCCGAGCCGGGGCTGGCACGAAAAAAAAAAATTTGAAATTCGAAAAAAATTAAAAATTTGAAAAAAGTTGAAATTCGAAAATTTTGAAATTTGGAAAAATTTGAAACTCGGAAAAAATTGATTTTCGAAAAAAATTCGAAATTCGAAAAATTTGAATTTCGAAAAAATTTGAAATTTTAAAAAAAAATCGGAAAAAAAGTGAAACCGGTTGATATAAAAGTGAAACCGGGTGAAATCACGTAAAAAAATATAGTGCAACACTCTTATTTTTGACATGGGGGAATTCAGGGGGTGGTAACCCTAGGCGTGGCTAGAGCCCAAAAATGCATATTCCCCTATAGGGGGGCAAGATTTTCACAAAAGGGTGCCCCCTCATGTACACGCTGGGGGAGTGTACAT
This sequence comes from Carex divulsa, assembly GCA_964058895.1. NCBI lineage: Eukaryota > Viridiplantae > Streptophyta > Magnoliopsida > Poales > Cyperaceae > Carex > Carex divulsa. The sequence goes on from CAXKVK010000046.1 coordinate 115,784, forward strand.
GGCCCGAACGGCCAAAAAATGGCCCGAGCGTGGGAAAAATGGCCCGAAATGGCCGAAAATGGACCCGAAGTAGCCGAAAATGGACCCGAAGTAGCCGAAAATGGACCCGAAGTAGCCGAAAGAGGATTGCCCCCGAATGTACACGCATGGGAGTGTACATCACACCCGAAATGGCCGACAAATGGCCCGAACGGGGCAAAAATGGCCCGAAATGGCCGAAAAAGGACCCGAAGTGGCCGAAAAAAGACCCGAAGTAGCCGAAAAAGGACCCGAAGTAGCCGAAAAAGGATTGCGCCCTCATGTACACTCATGTGAGTGTACATGACCCAAAATGGCCGAAAAATGGCCCCAGCGTCGGTGCTGAGAGCCCCAGCGTTAGTGCTGACAGCCCCAGCGTCGGTGCTCACAGCCGCAACGTTCGTGCTGACAGCCCCAGCGTCGGTGCTAACGGCCCCAATGTTCGTGCTGACAGCCCCAGCGTTAGCCCCTGCGTTAGTGCAGACAGCCCCAGCGTTAGCCCCAGCGTTAGTGCTGACAGCCCCGGACAGCCCCAGCGTCGCCCCAGAATGGTCGAAACTAGCCCGAAGTTGCCGAAAAATGATGGAGCGGGGGAAAAAAGTGCAACCGGTTGAAAAATCGGTGGAGCGTCGGCCAAAAATGGTCAAAAAATGGCCCGAGCGGGGGAAAAATAGCCCAAAATGGCCGAAAAAGGGCCCGAAATGGTGTCGGTGCAGTAGGCCCTTAGCATTAGCACTTCCAAGTAAAATGGGGGGGAAACCTAGGGGATTTCCAGGGGGTGGTAACCCTGGGCGTGGCTGGAGGACCAAAATGCATATTTCCTATTAGGGGGCAAGGAATTTTGGAAGGGTGCCCCTCTATGTACACGCTGGCTGGTGTACATGGCCCCCGAAGTAGCCGAAAGTGCCTGAAGTAGCCGAAAAATGACCCGAAGTAGCCGAAAAAGTGCCCGAAGTAGCCGAAAATTGGCCCGAAGTAGCCGAAAGTGCCCGAAGTAGCCGAAAAGTGCCCGAAGTAGCCGAAAAGTGCCCGAAGTAGCCGAAAAGTGCCCGAAGTAGCCGAAAAATGACCCGAAGTAGCCGAAAAATGACCCGAAGTAGCCAAAAAAGAGCCCGAAGTAGCCGAAAATTGCCTCGAAGTAGCCGAAAAATGACCCGATGTAGCCGAAAGTGCCCCAAGTAGCTGAAAAATGGCTTGAAGAAGCCAGAAAATGACCCGGAGTAGCCGAAAAAGGACCCGAAGTAGCCGAAAAATAGCCCGAAGTAGCTGAAAAATGGCCCGAAGTTGCCAAAAGTGCCCGAAGTAGCCGAAAAATGACCCGAAGTAGCCGAAAAAGTGCCCGAAGAAGCCGAAAATTGGCCCGAAGTAGCCGAAAGTGCCCGAAGTAGCCGAAAGTGCCCGAAGTAGCCGAAAGTGCCCGAAGTAGCCGAAAAAGTGCCCGAAGTAGCTGAAAAATGACCCGAAGTAGCCGAAAAATGGCCGAAGTAGCCAAAAAATATCCTGAAATAGCCAAAAGTCCCGACAGGTTGGAGGCTGGGCGTCTTTGCGTGGCGCGCCCAGCCCGGAAGCATATGCATATGCAGCCACGCGTACACACAACGCAGTGTACGAAGCCCCGACAGGTTGGGGGCAGGGCGTCTTTGCGTGGCGCGCCCTGCCCCGAAGCATGTGCATATGCAGCCACGCGTACACACAACGC
>CAXKVK010000046.1:137500-140000 GCA_964058895.1 Carex divulsa
CGAAATGACCGAAAATGGACCCGAAGTAGCCGAAAATGGACCCGAAGTAGCCGAAAATGGACCCGAAGTAGCCGAAAGAGGATTGCCCCCGAATGTACACGCATGGGAGTGTACATCACACCCAAAATGGCCGACAAATGGCCCGAACGGGCAAAAATGGCCCGAAATGGCCGAAAAAGGACCCGAAGTGGCCGAAAAAAGACCCGAAGTAGCCGAAAAAGGACCCGAAGTAGCCGAAAAAGGATTGCCCCTCATGTACAGGTATGTGAGTGTACATGACCCGAAATGGGCGAAAAATGGCCCCAGCGTCGGTGCTGACAGCCCCAGCGTTAGTGCTGATAGCCCCAGCGTTAGTGCAAACAGCCCCAGCGTCGGTGCAGACAGCCCCAGCGTCGGTGCAGACAGCCCCAGCGTCGGTGCAGACAGCCCCAGCGTCGGTGCTGACGGCCCCAGCGTTAGTGCTGACAGCCCAGCGTTAGCCCCAGCGTCGGTGCAGCGGGAGTCCGAGCCGGGGCTGGCACGAAAAAAAAAAATTTGAAATTCGAAAAAAATTAAAAATTTGAAAAAAGTTGAAATTCGAAAATTTTGAAATTTGGAAAAATTTGAAACTCGGAAAAAATTGATTTTCGAAAAAAATTCGAAATTCGAAAAATTTGAATTTCGAAAAAATTTGAAATTTTAAAAAAAAATCGGAAAAAAAGTGAAACCGGTTGATATAAAAGTGAAACCGGGTGAAATCACGTAAAAAAATATAGTGCAACACTCTTATTTTTGACATGGGGGAATTCAGGGGGTGGTAACCCTAGGCGTGGCTAGAGCCCAAAAATGCATATTCCCCTATAGGGGGGCAAGATTTTCACAAAAGGGTGCCCCCTCATGTACACGCTGGGGGAGTGTACATGGCCCGAACGGCCAAAAAATGGCCCGAGCGTGGGAAAAATGGCCCGAAATGGCCGAAAATGGACCCGAAGTAGCCGAAAATGGACCCGAAGTAGCCGAAAATGGACCCGAAGTAGCCGAAAGAGGATTGCCCCCGAATGTACACGCATGGGAGTGTACATCACACCCGAAATGGCCGACAAATGGCCCGAACGGGGCAAAAATGGCCCGAAATGGCCGAAAAAGGACCCGAAGTGGCCGAAAAAAGACCCGAAGTAGCCGAAAAAGGACCCGAAGTAGCCGAAAAAGGATTGCGCCCTCATGTACACTCATGTGAGTGTACATGACCCAAAATGGCCGAAAAATGGCCCCAGCGTCGGTGCTGAGAGCCCCAGCGTTAGTGCTGACAGCCCCAGCGTCGGTGCTCACAGCCGCAACGTTCGTGCTGACAGCCCCAGCGTCGGTGCTAACGGCCCCAATGTTCGTGCTGACAGCCCCAGCGTTAGCCCCTGCGTTAGTGCAGACAGCCCCAGCGTTAGCCCCAGCGTTAGTGCTGACAGCCCCGGACAGCCCCAGCGTCGCCCCAGAATGGTCGAAACTAGCCCGAAGTTGCCGAAAAATGATGGAGCGGGGGAAAAAAGTGCAACCGGTTGAAAAATCGGTGGAGCGTCGGCCAAAAATGGTCAAAAAATGGCCCGAGCGGGGGAAAAATAGCCCAAAATGGCCGAAAAAGGGCCCGAAATGGTGTCGGTGCAGTAGGCCCTTAGCATTAGCACTTCCAAGTAAAATGGGGGGGAAACCTAGGGGATTTCCAGGGGGTGGTAACCCTGGGCGTGGCTGGAGGACCAAAATGCATATTTCCTATTAGGGGGCAAGGAATTTTGGAAGGGTGCCCCTCTATGTACACGCTGGCTGGTGTACATGGCCCCCGAAGTAGCCGAAAGTGCCCGAAGTAGCCGAAAAATGACCCGAAGTAGCCGAAAAAGTGCCCGAAGTAGCCGAAAATTGGCCCGAAGTAGCCGAAAGTGCCCGAAGTAGCCGAAAGTGCCCGAAGTAGCCGAAAAGTGCCCGAAGTAGCCGAAAAGTGCCCGAAGTAGCCGAAAAGTGCCCGAAGTAGCCGAAAAATGACCCGAAGTAGCCGAAAAATGACCCGAAGTAGCCAAAAAAGAGCCCGAAGTAGCCGAAAATTGCCTCGAAGTAGCCGAAAAATGACCCGATGTAGCCGAAAGTGCCCCAAGTAGCTGAAAAATGGCTTGAAGAAGCCAGAAAATGACCCGGAGTAGCCGAAAAAGGACCCGAAGTAGCCGAAAAATAGCCCGAAGTAGCTGAAAAATGGCCCGAAGTTGCCAAAAGTGCCCGAAGTAGCCGAAAAATGACCCGAAGTAGCCGAAAAAGTGCCCGAAGAAGCCGAAAATTGGCCCGAAGTAGCCGAAAGTGCCCGAAGTAGCCGAAAGTGCCCGAAGTAGCCGAAAGTGCCCGAAGTAGCCGAAAAAGTGCCCGAAGTAGCTGAAAAATGACCCGAAGTAGCCGAAAAATGGCCGAAGTAGCCAAAAAATATCCTGAAATAGCCAAAAGTCCCGACAGGTTGGAGGCTGGGCGTCTTTGCGTGGCGCGCCCAGCC
>CAXKVK010000046.1:160000-162500 GCA_964058895.1 Carex divulsa
GAGCGTGGGAAAAATGGCCCGAAATGACCGAAAATGGACCCGAAGTAGCCGAAAATGGACCCGAAGTAGCCGAAAATGGACCCGAAGTAGCCGAAAGAGGATTGCCCCCGAATGTACACGCATGGGAGTGTACATCACACCCAAAATGGCCGACAAATGGCCCGAACGGGCAAAAATGGCCCGAAATGGCCGAAAAAGGACCCGAAGTGGCCGAAAAAAGACCCGAAGTAGCCGAAAAAGGACCCGAAGTAGCCGAAAAAGGATTGCCCCTCATGTACAGGTATGTGAGTGTACATGACCCGAAATGGGCGAAAAATGGCCCCAGCGTCGGTGCTGACAGCCCCAGCGTTAGTGCTGATAGCCCCAGCGTTAGTGCAGACAGCCCCAGCGTCGGTGCAGACAGCCCCAGCGTCGGTGCAGACAGCCCCAGCGTCGGTGCTGACGGCCCCAGCGTTAGTGCTGACAGCCCAGCGTTAGCCCCAGCGTCGGTGCAGCGGGAGTCCGAGCCGGGGCTGGCACGAAAAAAAAAAATTTGAAATTCGAAAAAAATTAAAAATTTGAAAAAAGTTGAAATTCGAAAATTTTGAAATTTGGAAAAATTTGAAACTCGGAAAAAATTGATTTTCGAAAAAAATTCGAAATTCGAAAAATTTGAATTTCGAAAAAATTTGAAATTTTAAAAAAAAATCGGAAAAAAAGTGAAACCGGTTGATATAAAAGTGAAACCGGGTGAAATCACGTAAAAAAATATAGTGCAACACTCTTATTTTTGACATGGGGGAATTCAGGGGGTGGTAACCCTAGGCGTGGCTAGAGCCCAAAAATGCATATTCCCCTATAGGGGGGCAAGATTTTCACAAAAGGGTGCCCCCTCATGTACACGCTGGGGGAGTGTACATGGCCCGAACGGCCAAAAAATGGCCCGAGCGTGGGAAAAATGGCCCGAAATGGCCGAAAATGGACCCGAAGTAGCCGAAAATGGACCCGAAGTAGCCGAAAATGGACCCGAAGTAGCCGAAAGAGGATTGCCCCCGAATGTACACGCATGGGAGTGTACATCACACCCGAAATGGCCGACAAATGGCCCGAACGGGGCAAAAATGGCCCGAAATGGCCGAAAAAGGACCCGAAGTGGCCGAAAAAAGACCCGAAGTAGCCGAAAAAGGACCCGAAGTAGCCGAAAAAGGATTGCGCCCTCATGTACACTCATGTGAGTGTACATGACCCAAAATGGCCGAAAAATGGCCCCAGCGTCGGTGCTGAGAGCCCCAGCGTTAGTGCTGACAGCCCCAGCGTCGGTGCTCACAGCCCCAACGTTCGTGCTGACAGCCCCAGCGTCGGTGCTAACGGCCCCAATGTTCGTGCTGACAGCCCCAGCGTTAGCCCCTGCGTTAGTGCAGACAGCCCCAGCGTTAGCCCCAGCGTTAGTGCTGACAGCCCCGGACAGCCCCAGCGTCGCCCCAGAATGGTCGAAACTAGCCCGAAGTTGCCGAAAAATGATGGAGCGGGGGAAAAAAGTGCAACCGGTTGAAAAATCGGTGGAGCGTCGGCCAAAAATGGTCAAAAAATGGCCCGAGCGGGGGAAAAATAGCCCAAAATGGCCGAAAAAGGGCCCGAAATGGTGTCGGTGCAGTAGGCCCTTAGCATTAGCACTTCCAAGTAAAATGGGGGGGAAACCTAGGGGATTTCCAGGGGGTGGTAACCCTGGGCGTGGCTGGAGGACCAAAATGCATATTTCCTATTAGGGGGCAAGGAATTTTGGAAGGGTGCCCCTCTATGTACACGCTGGCTGGTGTACATGGCCCCCGAAGTAGCCGAAAGTGCCCGAAGTAGCCGAAAAATGACCCGAAGTAGCCGAAAAAGTGCCCGAAGTAGCCGAAAATTGGCCCGAAGTAGCCGAAAGTGCCCGAAGTAGCCGAAAGTGCCCGATGTAGCCGAAAGTGCCCGATGTAGCCGAAAGTGCCCGAAGTAGCTGAAAAATGACCCGAAGTAGCCGAAAAATGGCCGAAGTAGCCAAAAAATATCCTGAAATAGCCAAAAGTCCCGACAGGTTGGAGGCTGGGCGTCTTTGCGTGGCGCGCCCAGCCCGGAAGCATATGCATATGCAGCCACGCGTACACACAACGCAGTGTACGAAGCCCCGACAGGTTGGGGGCAGGGCGTCTTTGCGTGGCGCGCCCTGCCCCGAAGCATGTGCATATGCAGCCACGCGTACACACAACGCAGTGTACGAAGCCCCGACAGGTTGGGGGCAGGGCGTCTTTGCGTGGCGCGCCCTGCCCCGAAGCATGTGCATATGCAGCCACGCGTACACACAACGCAGTGTACGAAGCCCCGACAGGTTGGGGGCAGGGCGTCTTTGCGTGGCGCGCCCTGCCCCGAAGCATGTGCATATGCAGCCACGCGTACACACAACGCAGTGTACGAAGCCCCGACAGGTTGTGGGCAGGGCGTCTTTGCGTGGCGCGCCCTGCCCCGAAGCATGTGCATATGCAGCCAC
>CAXKVK010000046.1:182500-185000 GCA_964058895.1 Carex divulsa
AATGGGCGAAAAATGGCCCCAGCGTCGGTGCTGACAGCCCCAGCGTCGGTGCAGACAGCCCCAGCGTCGGTGCAGACAGCCCCAGCGTCGGTGCAGACAGCCCCAGCGTCGGTGCTGACGGCCCCAGCGTTAGTGCTGACAGCCCAGCGTTAGCCCCAGCGTCGGTGCAGCGGGAGTCCGAGCCGGGGCTGGCACGAAAAAAAAAAATTTGAAATTCGAAAAAAATTAAAAATTTGAAAAAAGTTGAAATTCGAAAATTTTGAAATTTGGAAAAATTTGAAACTCGGAAAAAATTGATTTTCGAAAAAAATTCGAAATTCGAAAAATTTGAATTTCGAAAAAATTTGAAATTTTAAAAAAAAATCGGAAAAAAAGTGAAACCGGTTGATATAAAAGTGAAACCGGGTGAAATCACGTAAAAAAATATAGTGCAACACTCTTATTTTTGACATGGGGGAATTCAGGGGGTGGTAACCCTAGGCGTGGCTAGAGCCCAAAAATGCATATTCCCCTATAGGGGGGCAAGATTTTCACAAAAGGGTGCCCCCTCATGTACACGCTGGGGGAGTGTACATGGCCCGAACGGCCAAAAAATGGCCCGAGCGTGGGAAAAATGGCCCGAAATGGCCGAAAATGGACCCGAAGTAGCCGAAAATGGACCCGAAGTAGCCGAAAATGGACCCGAAGTAGCCGAAAGAGGATTGCCCCCGAATGTACACGCATGGGAGTGTACATCACACCCGAAATGGCCGACAAATGGCCCGAACGGGGCAAAAATGGCCCGAAATGGCCGAAAAAGGACCCGAAGTGGCCGAAAAAAGACCCGAAGTAGCCGAAAAAGGACCCGAAGTAGCCGAAAAAGGATTGCGCCCTCATGTACACTCATGTGAGTGTACATGACCCAAAATGGCCGAAAAATGGCCCCAGCGTCGGTGCTGAGAGCCCCAGCGTTAGTGCTGACAGCCCCAGCGTCGGTGCTCACAGCCGCAACGTTCGTGCTGACAGCCCCAGCGTCGGTGCTAACGGCCCCAATGTTCGTGCTGACAGCCCCAGCGTTAGCCCCTGCGTTAGTGCAGACAGCCCCAGCGTTAGCCCCAGCGTTAGTGCTGACAGCCCCGGACAGCCCCAGCGTCGCCCCAGAATGGTCGAAACTAGCCCGAAGTTGCCGAAAAATGATGGAGCGGGGGAAAAAAGTGCAACCGGTTGAAAAATCGGTGGAGCGTCGGCCAAAAATGGTCAAAAAATGGCCCGAGCGGGGGAAAAATAGCCCAAAATGGCCGAAAAAGGGCCCGAAATGGTGGTGCAGTAGGCCCTTAGCATTAGCACTTCCAAGTAAAATGGGGGGGAAACCTAGGGGATTTCCAGGGGGTGGTAACCCTGGGCGTGGCTGGAGGACCAAAATGCATATTTCCTATTAGGGGGCAAGGAATTTTGGAAGGGTGCCCCTCTATGTACACGCTGGCTGGTGTACATGGCCCCCGAAGTAGCCGAAAGTGCCCGAAGTAGCCGAAAAATGACCCGAAGTAGCCGAAAAAGTGCCCGAAGTAGCCGAAAATTGGCCCGAAGTAGCCGAAAGTGCCCGAAGTAGCCGAAAGTGCCCGAAGTAGCCGAAAAGTGCCCGAAGTAGCCGAAAAGTGCCCGAAGTAGCCGAAAAGTGCCCGAAGTAGCCGAAAAATGACCCGAAGTAGCCGAAAAATGACCCGAAGTAGCCAAAAAAGAGCCCGAAGTAGCCGAAAATTGCCTCGAAGTAGCCGAAAAATGACCCGATGTAGCCGAAAGTGCCCCAAGTAGCTGAAAAATGGCTTGAAGAAGCCAGAAAATGACCCGGAGTAGCCGAAAAAGGACCCGAAGTAGCCGAAAAATAGCCCGAAGTAGCTGAAAAATGGCCCGAAGTTGCCAAAAGTGCCCGAAGTAGCCGAAAAATGACCCGAAGTAGCCGAAAAAGTGCCCGAAGAAGCCGAAAATTGGCCCGAAGTAGCCGAAAGTGCCCGAAGTAGCCGAAAGTGCCCGAAGTAGCCGAAAGTGCCCGAAGTAGCCGAAAAAGTGCCCGAAGTAGCTGAAAAATGACCCGAAGTAGCCGAAAAATGGCCGAAGTAGCCAAAAAATATCCTGAAATAGCCAAAAGTCCCGACAGGTTGGAGGCTGGGCGTCTTTGCGTGGCGCGCCCAGCCCGGAAGCATATGCATATGCAGCCACGCGTACACACAACGCAGTGTACGAAGCCCCGACAGGTTGGGGGCAGGGCGTCTTTGCGTGGCGCGCCCTGCCCCGAAGCATGTGCATATGCAGCCACGCGTACACACAACGCAGTGTACGAAGCCCCGACAGGTTGGGGGCAGGGCGTCTTTGCGTGGCGCGCCCTGCCCCGAAGCATGTGCATATGCAGCCACGCGTACACACAACGCAGTGTACGAAGCCCCGACAGGTTGGGGGCAGGGCGTCTTTGCGTGGCGCGCCCTGCCCCGAAGCATGTGCATATGCAGCCACGCGTACACACAAC
>CAXKVK010000046.1:205000-207500 GCA_964058895.1 Carex divulsa
CCCGAAATGACCGAAAATGGACCCGAAGTAGCCGAAAATGGACCCGAAGTAGCCGAAAATGGACCCGAAGTAGCCGAAAGAGGATTGCCCCCGAATGTACACGCATGGGAGTGTACATCACACCCAAAATGGCCGACAAATGGCCCGAACGGGCAAAAATGGCCCGAAATGGCCGAAAAAGGACCCGAAGTGGCCGAAAAAAGACCCGAAGTAGCCGAAAAAGGACCCGAAGTAGCCGAAAAAGGATTGCCCCTCATGTACAGGTATGTGAGTGTACATGACCCGAAATGGGCGAAAAATGGCCCCAGCGTCGGTGCTGACAGCCCCAGCGTTAGTGCTGATAGCCCCAGCGTTAGTGCAAACAGCCCCAGCGTCGGTGCAGACAGCCCCAGCGTCGGTGCAGACAGCCCCAGCGTCGGTGCTGACGGCCCCAGCGTTAGTGCTGACAGCCCAGCGTTAGCCCCAGCGTCGGTGCAGCGGGAGTCCGAGCCGGGGCTGGCACGAAAAAAAAAAATTTGAAATTCGAAAAAAATTAAAAATTTGAAAAAAGTTGAAATTCGAAAATTTTGAAATTTGGAAAAATTTGAAACTCGGAAAAAATTGATTTTCGAAAAAAATTCGAAATTCGAAAAATTTGAATTTCGAAAAAATTTGAAATTTTAAAAAAAAATCGGAAAAAAAGTGAAACCGGTTGATATAAAAGTGAAACCGGGTGAAATCACGTAAAAAAATATAGTGCAACACTCTTATTTTTGACATGGGGGAATTCAGGGGGTGGTAACCCTAGGCGTGGCTAGAGCCCAAAAATGCATATTCCCCTATAGGGGGGCAAGATTTTCACAAAAGGGTGCCCCCTCATGTACACGCTGGGGGAGTGTACATGGCCCGAACGGCCAAAAAATGGCCCGAGCGTGGGAAAAATGGCCCGAAATGGCCGAAAATGGACCCGAAGTAGCCGAAAATGGACCCGAAGTAGCCGAAAATGGACCCGAAGTAGCCGAAAGAGGATTGCCCCCGAATGTACACGCATGGGAGTGTACATCACACCCGAAATGGCCGACAAATGGCCCGAACGGGGCAAAAATGGCCCGAAATGGCCGAAAAAGGACCCGAAGTGGCCGAAAAAAGACCCGAAGTAGCCGAAAAAGGACCCGAAGTAGCCGAAAAAGGATTGCGCCCTCATGTACACTCATGTGAGTGTACATGACCCAAAATGGCCGAAAAATGGCCCCAGCGTCGGTGCTGAGAGCCCCAGCGTTAGTGCTGACAGCCCCAGCGTCGGTGCTCACAGCCGCAACGTTCGTGCTGACAGCCCCAGCGTCGGTGCTAACGGCCCCAATGTTCGTGCTGACAGCCCCAGCGTTAGCCCCTGCGTTAGTGCAGACAGCCCCAGCGTTAGCCCCAGCGTTAGTGCTGACAGCCCCGGACAGCCCCAGCGTCGCCCCAGAATGGTCGAAACTAGCCCGAAGTTGCCGAAAAATGATGGAGCGGGGGAAAAAAGTGCAACCGGTTGAAAAATCGGTGGAGCGTCGGCCAAAAATGGTCAAAAAATGGCCCGAGCGGGGGAAAAATAGCCCAAAATGGCCGAAAAAGGGCCCGAAATGGTGTCGGTGCAGTAGGCCCTTAGCATTAGCACTTCCAAGTAAAATGGGGGGGAAACCTAGGGGATTTCCAGGGGGTGGTAACCCTGGGCGTGGCTGGAGGACCAAAATGCATATTTCCTATTAGGGGGCAAGGAATTTTGGAAGGGTGCCCCTCTATGTACACGCTGGCTGGTGTACATGGCCCCCGAAGTAGCCGAAAGTGCCCGAAGTAGCCGAAAAATGACCCGAAGTAGCCGAAAAAGTGCCCGAAGTAGCCGAAAATTGGCCCGAAGTAGCCGAAAGTGCCCGAAGTAGCCGAAAGTGCCCGAAGTAGCCGAAAAGTGCCCGAAGTAGCCGAAAAGTGCCCGAAGTAGCCGAAAAATGACCCGAAGTAGCCGAAAAATGACCCGAAGTAGCCCAAAAAGAGCCCGAAGTAGCCGAAAATTGCCTCGAAGTAGCCGAAAAATGACCCGATGTAGCCGAAAGTGCCCCAAGTAGCTGAAAAATGGCTTGAAGAAGCCAGAAAATGACCCGGAGTAGCCGAAAAAGGACCCGAAGTAGCCGAAAAATAGCCCGAAGTAGCTGAAAAATGGCCCGAAGTTGCCAAAAGTGCCCGAAGTAGCCGAAAAATGACCCGAAGTAGCCGAAAAAGTGCCCGAAGAAGCCGAAAATTGGCCCGAAGTAGCCGAAAGTGCCCGAAGTAGCCGAAAGTGCCCGAAGTAGCCGAAAGTGCCCGAAGTAGCCGAAAAAGTGCCCGAAGTAGCTGAAAAATGACCCGAAGTAGCCGAAAAATGGCCGAAGTAGCCAAAAAATATCCTGAAATAGCCAAAAGTCCCGACAGGTTGGAGGCTGGGCGTCTTTGCGTGGCGCGCCCAGCCCGGAAGCATATGCATATGCAGCCACGCGTACACACAACG
>CAXKVK010000046.1:217500-220000 GCA_964058895.1 Carex divulsa
AGGGGGTGGTAACCCTAGGCGTGGCTAGAGCCCAAAAATGCATATTCCCCTATAGGGGGGCAAGATTTTCACAAAAGGGTGCCCCCTCATGTACACGCTGGGGGAGTGTACATGGCCCGAACGGCCAAAAAATGGCCCGAGCGTGGGAAAAATGGCCCGAAATGGCCGAAAATGGACCCGAAGTAGCCGAAAATGGACCCGAAGTAGCCGAAAATGGACCCGAAGTAGCCGAAAGAGGATTGCCCCCGAATGTACACGCATGGGAGTGTACATCACACCCGAAATGGCCGACAAATGGCCCGAACGGGGCAAAAATGGCCCGAAATGGCCGAAAAAGGACCCGAAGTGGCCGAAAAAAGACCCGAAGTAGCCGAAAAAGGACCCGAAGTAGCCGAAAAAGGATTGCGCCCTCATGTACACTCATGTGAGTGTACATGACCCAAAATGGCCGAAAAATGGCCCCAGCGTCGGTGCTGAGAGCCCCAGCGTTAGTGCTGACAGCCCCAGCGTCGGTGCTCACAGCCCCAACGTTCGTGCTGACAGCCCCAGCGTCGGTGCTAACGGCCCCAATGTTCGTGCTGACAGCCCCAGCGTTAGCCCCTGCGTTAGTGCAGACAGCCCCAGCGTTAGCCCCAGCGTTAGTGCTGACAGCCCCGGACAGCCCCAGCGTCGCCCCAGAATGGTCGAAACTAGCCCGAAGTTGCCGAAAAATGATGGAGCGGGGGAAAAAAGTGCAACCGGTTGAAAAATCGGTGGAGCGTCGGCCAAAAATGGTCAAAAAATGGCCCGAGCGGGGGAAAAATAGCCCAAAATGGCCGAAAAAGGGCCCGAAATGGTGTCGGTGCAGTAGGCCCTTAGCATTAGCACTTCCAAGTAAAATGGGGGGGAAACCTAGGGGATTTCCAGGGGGTGGTAACCCTGGGCGTGGCTGGAGGACCAAAATGCATATTTCCTATTAGGGGGCAAGGAATTTTGGAAGGGTGCCCCTCTATGTACACGCTGGCTGGTGTACATGGCCCCCGAAGTAGCCGAAAGTGCCCGAAGTAGCCGAAAAATGACCCGAAGTAGCCGAAAAAGTGCCCGAAGTAGCCGAAAATTGGCCCGAAGTAGCCGAAAGTGCCCGAAGTAGCCGAAAGTGCCCGAAGTAGCCGAAAAGTGCCCGAAGTAGCCGAAAAGTGCCCGAAGTAGCCGAAAAATGACCCGAAGTAGCCGAAAAATGACCCGAAGTAGCCAAAAAAGAGCCCGAAGTAGCCGAAAATTGCCTCGAAGTAGCCGAAAAATGACCCGATGTAGCCGAAAGTGCCCCAAGTAGCTGAAAAATGGCTTGAAGAAGCCAGAAAATGACCCGGAGTAGCCGAAAAAGGACCCGAAGTAGCCGAAAAATAGCCCGAAGTAGCTGAAAAATGGCCCGAAGTTGCCAAAAGTGCCCGAAGTAGCCGAAAAATGACCCGAAGTAGCCGAAAAAGTGCCCGAAGAAGCCGAAAATTGGCCCGAAGTAGCCGAAAGTGCCCGAAGTAGCCGAAAGTGCCCGAAGTAGCCGAAAGTGCCCGAAGTAGCCGAAAAAGTGCCCGAAGTAGCTGAAAAATGACCCGAAGTAGCCGAAAAATGGCCGAAGTAGCCAAAAAATAGCCTGAAATAGCCAAAAGTCCCGACAGGTTGGAGGCTGGGCGTCTTTGCGTGGCGCGCCCAGCCCGGAAGCATATGCATATGCAGCCACGCGTACACACAACGCAGTGTACGAAGCCCCGACAGGTTGGGGGCAGGGCGTCTTTGCGTGGCGCGCCCTGCCCCGAAGCATGTGCATATGCAGCCACGCGTACACACAACGCAGTGTACGAAGCCCCGACAGGTTGGGGGCAGGGCGTCTTTGCGTGGCGCGCCCTGCCCCGAAGCATGTGCATATGCAGCCACGCGTACACACAACGCAGTGTACGAAGCCCCGACAGGTTGTGGGCAGGGCGTCTTTGCGTGGCGCGCCCTGCCCCGAAGCATGTGCATATGCAGCCACGCGTACACACAACGCAGTGTACGAAGCCCCGACAGGTTGGGGGCAGGGCGTCTTTGCGTGGCGCGCCCTGCCCCGAAGCATGTGCATATGCAGCCACGCGTACACACAACGCAGTGTACGAAGCCCCGACAGGTTGTGGGCAGGGCGTCTTTGCGTGGCGCGCCCTGCCCCGAAGCATGTGCATATGCAGCCACGCGTACACACAACGCAGTGTACGAAGCCCCGACAGGTTGGGGGCAGGGCGTCTTTGCGTGGCGCGCCCTGCCCCGAAGCATGTGCATATGCAGTCATGCGTACACACAACGCAGTGTACGAAGCCCCGACAGGTTGGGGGCAGGGCGTCTTTGCGTGGCGCGCCCTGCCCCGAAGCATGTGCATATGCAGCCACGCGTACACACAACGCAGTGTACGAAGCCCCGACAGGTTGTGGGCAGGGCGTCTTTGCGTGGCGCGCCCTGCCCCGAAGCATGTGCATATGCAGCCACGCGTACA
>CAXKVK010000046.1:227500-230000 GCA_964058895.1 Carex divulsa
ACTGCAGAAAAACAGCGAGGCAACAGTGCTCCGGAATATGGATGAGGGCACCGATGCAGCAACGCAAAAAAAGAGCGAGGCAACGGTGTTCTGGACATTTGGTTGGGCAACGATGCAACGCTGCAAAACAACAGCGAGGCACCGGTGCTTTCGAAGCTGGATGAGGGCACCGATGTAACACTGCGAAAAACGAGCGAGGCAGCGATGCAACACTGCAAAAAAACAGGGAGGCAACGGTGTTTCCGAAAACGGATGAGGGCACCGATGCAGCAACGCAAAAAAAAAGCCAGGCAACGGTGCCTCCCGTGCGGTGTGCGCCCGCGAAAAAATGAGGCGGAAGTGCTTTTTGGAACGTTCCAAACAATTCGATTGCCTTGTGCCACGCAAAGAACGACCCAGCCCGGGGATGCCCCAAAATAAAATCCACAATTTTGAAATTTCAAATTCGGCTTAAAAAATCCAAAGTTGAAGCGCCAGCGTCGGTGCTGACAGACCCAGCATTAGCCCCAGCGTCGGTGCAGCGAGAGTCCGAGCCGGGGCTGGCACGAAAAAAAAAAAATTTGAAATTCGAAAAAAATTTGAAATTTGAAAATAATTGAAATTCGGAAATTTTGAAATTTGGAAAAATTTGAAACTCGGAAAAAATTGATTTTCGAAAAAAATTCGAAATTCGAAAAATTTGAATTTCGAAAAAATTTGAAATTTTAAAAAAAAATCGGAAAAAAAGTGAAACCGGTTGATATAAAAGTGAAACCGGGTGAAATCACGTAAAAAAATATAGTGCAACACGCTTATTTTTGACATGGGGGAATTCAGGGGGTGGTAACCCTAGGCGTGGCTAGAGCCCAAAAATGCATATTCCCCTATAGGGGGGCAAGATTTTCACAAAAGGGTGCCCCCTCATGTACACGCTGGGGGAGTGTACATGGCCCGAACGGCCAAAAAATGGCCCGAGCGTGGGAAAAATGGCCCGAAATGACCGAAAATGGACCCGAAGTAGCCGAAAATGGACCCGAAGTAGCCGAAAATGGACCCGAAGTAGCCGAAAGAGGATTGCCCCCGAATGTACACGCATGGGAGTGTACATCACACCCAAAATGGCCGACAAATGGCCCGAACGGGCAAAAATGGCCCGAAATGGCCGAAAAAGGACCCGAAGTGGCCGAAAAAAGACCCGAAGTAGCCGAAAAAGGACCCGAAGTAGCCGAAAAAGGACCCGAAGTAGCCGAAAAAGGATTGCCCCTCATGTACAGGTATGTGAGTGTACATGACCCGAACGGGCAAAAATGGCCCGAAATGGCCGAAAAAGGACCCGAAGTGGCCGAAAAAAGACCCGAAGTAGCCGAAAAAGGACCCGAAGTAGCCGAAAAAGGACCCGAAGTAGCCGAAAAAGGATTGCCCCTCATGTACAGGTATGTGAGTGTACATGACCCGAAATGGGCGAAAAATGGCCCCAGCGTCGGTGCTGACAGCCCCAGCGTTAGTGCTGATAGCCCCAGCGTCGGTGCAGACAGCCCCAGCGTCGGTGCAGACAGCCCCAGCGTCGGTGCTGACGGCCCCAGCGTTAGTGCTGACAGCCCAGCGTTAGCCCCAGCGTCGGTGCAGCGGGAGTCCGAGCCGGGGCTGGCACGAAAAAAAAAAATTTGAAATTCGAAAAAAATTAAAAATTTGAAAAAAGTTGAAATTCGAAAATTTTGAAATTTGGAAAAATTTGAAACTCGGAAAAAATTGATTTTCGAAAAAAATTCGAAATTCGAAAAATTTGAATTTCGAAAAAATTTGAAATTTTAAAAAAAAATCGGAAAAAAAGTGAAACCGGTTGATATAAAAGTGAAACCGGGTGAAATCACGTAAAAAAATATAGTGCAACACTCTTATTTTTGACATGGGGGAATTCAGGGGGTGGTAACCCTAGGCGTGGCTAGAGCCCAAAAATGCATATTCCCCTATAGGGGGGCAAGATTTTCACAAAAGGGTGCCCCCTCATGTACACGCTGGGGGAGTGTACATGGCCCGAACGGCCAAAAAATGGCCCGAGCGTGGGAAAAATGGCCCGAAATGGCCGAAAATGGACCCGAAGTAGCCGAAAATGGACCCGAAGTAGCCGAAAATGGACCCGAAGTAGCCGAAAGAGGATTGCCCCCGAATGTACACGCATGGGAGTGTACATCACACCCGAAATGGCCGACAAATGGCCCGAACGGGGCAAAAATGGCCCGAAATGGCCGAAAAAGGACCCGAAGTGGCCGAAAAAAGACCCGAAGTAGCCGAAAAAGGACCCGAAGTAGCCGAAAAAGGATTGCGCCCTCATGTACACTCATGTGAGTGTACATGACCCAAAATGGCCGAAAAATGGCCCCAGCGTCGGTGCTGAGAGCCCCAGCGTTAGTGCTGACAGCCCCAGCGTCGGTGCTCACAGCCCCAACGTTCGTGCTGACAGCCCCAGCGTCGGTGCTAACGGCCCCAATGTTCGTGCTGACAGCCCCAGCGTTAGCCCCTG
>CAXKVK010000046.1:240000-242500 GCA_964058895.1 Carex divulsa
AATTTGAAATTTGAAAATAATTGAAATTCGGAAATTTTGAAATTTGGAAAAATTTGAAACTCGGAAAAAATTGATTTTCGAAAAAAATTCGAAATTCGAAAAATTTGAATTTCGAAAAAATTTGAAATTTTAAAAAAAAATCGGAAAAAAAGTGAAACCGGTTGATATAAAAGTGAAACCGGGTGAAATCACGTAAAAAAATATAGTGCAACACGCTTATTTTTGACATGGGGGAATTCAGGGGGTGGTAACCCTAGGCGTGGCTAGAGCCCAAAAATGCATATTCCCCTATAGGGGGGCAAGATTTTCACAAAAGGGTGCCCCCTCATGTACACGCTGGGGGAGTGTACATGGCCCGAACGGCCAAAAAATGGCCCGAGCGTGGGAAAAATGGCCCGAAATGACCGAAAATGGACCCGAAGTAGCCGAAAATGGACCCGAAGTAGCCGAAAATGGACCCGAAGTAGCCGAAAGAGGATTGCCCCCGAATGTACACGCATGGGAGTGTACATCACACCCAAAATGGCCGACAAATGGCCCGAACGGGCAAAAATGGCCCGAAATGGCCGAAAAAGGACCCGAAGTGGCCGAAAAAAGACCCGAAGTAGCCGAAAAAGGACCCGAAGTAGCCGAAAAAGGACCCGAAGTAGCCGAAAAAGGATTGCCCCTCATGTACAGGTATGTGAGTGTACATGACCCGAACGGGCAAAAATGGCCCGAAATGGCCGAAAAAGGACCCGAAGTGGCCGAAAAAAGACCCGAAGTAGCCGAAAAAGGACCCGAAGTAGCCGAAAAAGGACCCGAAGTAGCCGAAAAAGGATTGCCCCTCATGTACAGGTATGTGAGTGTACATGACCCGAAATGGGCGAAAAATGGCCCCAGCGTCGGTGCTGACAGCCCCAGCGTTAGTGCTGATAGCCCCAGCGTCGGTGCAGACAGCCCCAGCGTCGGTGCAGACAGCCCCAGCGTCGGTGCTGACGGCCCCAGCGTTAGTGCTGACAGCCCAGCGTTAGCCCCAGCGTCGGTGCAGCGGGAGTCCGAGCCGGGGCTGGCACGAAAAAAAAAAATTTGAAATTCGAAAAAAATTAAAAATTTGAAAAAAGTTGAAATTCGAAAATTTTGAAATTTGGAAAAATTTGAAACTCGGAAAAAATTGATTTTCGAAAAAAATTCGAAATTCGAAAAATTTGAATTTCGAAAAAATTTGAAATTTTAAAAAAAAATCGGAAAAAAAGTGAAACCGGTTGATATAAAAGTGAAACCGGGTGAAATCACGTAAAAAAATATAGTGCAACACTCTTATTTTTGACATGGGGGAATTCAGGGGGTGGTAACCCTAGGCGTGGCTAGAGCCCAAAAATGCATATTCCCCTATAGGGGGGCAAGATTTTCACAAAAGGGTGCCCCCTCATGTACACGCTGGGGGAGTGTACATGGCCCGAACGGCCAAAAAATGGCCCGAGCGTGGGAAAAATGGCCCGAAATGGCCGAAAATGGACCCGAAGTAGCCGAAAATGGACCCGAAGTAGCCGAAAATGGACCCGAAGTAGCCGAAAGAGGATTGCCCCCGAATGTACACGCATGGGAGTGTACATCACACCCGAAATGGCCGACAAATGGCCCGAACGGGGCAAAAATGGCCCGAAATGGCCGAAAAAGGACCCGAAGTGGCCGAAAAAAGACCCGAAGTAGCCGAAAAAGGACCCGAAGTAGCCGAAAAAGGATTGCGCCCTCATGTACACTCATGTGAGTGTACATGACCCAAAATGGCCGAAAAATGGCCCCAGCGTCGGTGCTGAGAGCCCCAGCGTTAGTGCTGACAGCCCCAGCGTCGGTGCTCACAGCCCCAACGTTCGTGCTGACAGCCCCAGCGTCGGTGCTAACGGCCCCAATGTTCGTGCTGACAGCCCCAGCGTTAGCCCCTGCGTTAGTGCAGACAGCCCCAGCGTTAGTGCTGACAGCCCCAGACAGCCCCAGCGTCGCCCCAGAATGGTCGAAACTAGCCCGAAGTTGCCGAAAAATGATGGAGCGGGGGAAAAAAGTGCAACCGGTTGAAAAATCGGTGGAGCGTCGGCCAAAAATGGTCAAAAAATGGCCCGAGCGGGGGAAAAATAGCCCAAAATGGCCGAAAAAGGGCCCGAAATGGTGTCGGTGCAGTAGGCCCTTAGCATTAGCACTTCCAAGTAAAATGGGGGGGAAACCTAGGGGATTTCCAGGGGGTGGTAACCCTGGGCGTGGCTGGAGGACCAAAATGCATATTTCCTATTAGGGGGCAAGGAATTTTGGAAGGGTGCCCCTCTATGTACACGCTGGCTGGTGTACATGGCCCCCGAAGTAGCCGAAAGTGCCCGAAGTAGCCGAAAAATGACCCGAAGTAGCCGAAAAAGTGCCCGAAGTAGCCGAAAATTGGCCCGAAGTAGCCGAAAGTGCCCGAAGTAGCCGAAAGTGCCCGAAGTAGCCGAAAAGTGCCCGAAGTAGCCGAAAAGTGCCCGAAGTAGCC
>CAXKVK010000046.1:252500-255000 GCA_964058895.1 Carex divulsa
AGCCGAAAAAGGACCCGAAGTAGCCGAAAAAGGATTGCCCCTCATGTACAGGTATGTGAGTGTACATGACCCGAACGGGCAAAAATGGCCCGAAATGGCCGAAAAAGGACCCGAAGTGGCCGAAAAAAGACCCGAAGTAGCCGAAAAAGGACCCGAAGTAGCCGAAAAAGGACCCGAAGTAGCCGAAAAAGGATTGCCCCTCATGTACAGGTATGTGAGTGTACATGACCCGAAATGGGCGAAAAATGGCCCCAGCGTCGGTGCTGACAGCCCCAGCGTTAGTGCTGATAGCCCCAGCGTCGGTGCAGACAGCCCCAGCGTCGGTGCAGACAGCCCCAGCGTCGGTGCTGACGGCCCCAGCGTTAGTGCTGACAGCCCAGCGTTAGCCCCAGCGTCGGTGCAGCGGGAGTCCGAGCCGGGGCTGGCACGAAAAAAAAAAATTTGAAATTCGAAAAAAATTAAAAATTTGAAAAAAGTTGAAATTCGAAAATTTTGAAATTTGGAAAAATTTGAAACTCGGAAAAAATTGATTTTCGAAAAAAATTCGAAATTCGAAAAATTTGAATTTCGAAAAAATTTGAAATTTTAAAAAAAAATCGGAAAAAAAGTGAAACCGGTTGATATAAAAGTGAAACCGGGTGAAATCACGTAAAAAAATATAGTGCAACACTCTTATTTTTGACATGGGGGAATTCAGGGGGTGGTAACCCTAGGCGTGGCTAGAGCCCAAAAATGCATATTCCCCTATAGGGGGGCAAGATTTTCACAAAAGGGTGCCCCCTCATGTACACGCTGGGGGAGTGTACATGGCCCGAACGGCCAAAAAATGGCCCGAGCGTGGGAAAAATGGCCCGAAATGGCCGAAAATGGACCCGAAGTAGCCGAAAATGGACCCGAAGTAGCCGAAAATGGACCCGAAGTAGCCGAAAGAGGATTGCCCCCGAATGTACACGCATGGGAGTGTACATCACACCCGAAATGGCCGACAAATGGCCCGAACGGGGCAAAAATGGCCCGAAATGGCCGAAAAAGGACCCGAAGTGGCCGAAAAAAGACCCGAAGTAGCCGAAAAAGGACCCGAAGTAGCCGAAAAAGGATTGCGCCCTCATGTACACTCATGTGAGTGTACATGACCCAAAATGGCCGAAAAATGGCCCCAGCGTCGGTGCTGAGAGCCCCAGCGTTAGTGCTGACAGCCCCAGCGTCGGTGCTCACAGCCCCAACGTTCGTGCTGACAGCCCCAGCGTCGGTGCTAACGGC
This sequence comes from Carex divulsa, assembly GCA_964058895.1. Lineage (NCBI taxonomy): Eukaryota > Viridiplantae > Streptophyta > Magnoliopsida > Poales > Cyperaceae > Carex > Carex divulsa. Next base: position 253,761 of record CAXKVK010000046.1, read on the forward strand.
CCCAATGTTCGTGCTGACAGCCCCAGCGTTAGCCCCTGCGTTAGTGCAGACAGCCCCAGCGTTAGCCCCAGCGTTAGTGCTGACAGCCCCGGACAGCCCCAGCGTCGCCCCAGAATGGTCGAAACTAGCCCGAAGTTGCCGAAAAATGATGGAGCGGGGGAAAAAAGTGCAACCGGTTGAAAAATCGGTGGAGCGTCGGCCAAAAATGGTCAAAAAATGGCCCGAGCGGGGGAAAAATAGCCCAAAATGGCCGAAAAAGGGCCCGAAATGGTGTCGGTGCAGTAGGCCCTTAGCATTAGCACTTCCAAGTAAAATGGGGGGGAAACCTAGGGGATTTCCAGGGGGTGGTAACCCTGGGCGTGGCTGGAGGACCAAAATGCATATTTCCTATTAGGGGGCAAGGAATTTTGGAAGGGTGCCCCTCTATGTACACGCTGGCTGGTGTACATGGCCCCCGAAGTAGCCGAAAGTGCCCGAAGTAGCCGAAAAATGACCCGAAGTAGCCGAAAAAGTGCCCGAAGTAGCCGAAAATTGGCCCGAAGTAGCCGAAAGTGCCCGAAGTAGCCGAAAGTGCCCGAAGTAGCCGAAAAGTGCCCGAAGTAGCCGAAAAGTGCCCGAAGTAGCCGAAAAATGACCCGAAGTAGCCGAAAAATGACCCGAAGTAGCCAAAAAAGAGCCCGAAGTAGCCGAAAATTGCCTCGAAGTAGCCGAAAAATGACCCGATGTAGCCGAAAGTGCCCCAAGTAGCTGAAAAATGGCTTGAAGAAGCCAGAAAATGACCCGGAGTAGCCGAAAAAGGACCCGAAGTAGCCGAAAAATAGCCCGAAGTAGCTGAAAAATGGCCCGAAGTTGCCAAAAGTGCCCGAAGTAGCCGAAAAATGACCCGAAGTAGCCGAAAAAGTGCCCGAAGAAGCCGAAAATTGGCCCGAAGTAGCCGAAAGTGCCCGAAGTAGCCGAAAGTGCCCGAAGTAGCCGAAAGTGCCCGAAGTAGCCGAAAAAGTGCCCGAAGTAGCCGAAAAAGTGCCCGAAGTAGCTGAAAAATGACCCGAAGTAGCCGAAAAATGGCCGAAGTAGCCAAAAAATAGCCTGAAATAGCCAAAAGTCCCGACAGGTTGGAGGCTGGGCGTCTTTGCGTGGCGCGCCCAGCCCGGAAGCATATGCATATGCAGCCACGCGTACACACAACGCAGTGTACGAAGCCCCGACAGGTTGGGGGCAGGGCGTCTTTGCGTGGCGCGCC
>CAXKVK010000046.1:265000-267500 GCA_964058895.1 Carex divulsa
AAAAATTTGAATTTCGAAAAAATTTGAAATTTTAAAAAAAAATCGGAAAAAAAGTGAAACCGGTTGATATAAAAGTGAAACCGGGTGAAATCACGTAAAAAAATATAGTGCAACACTCTTATTTTTGACATGGGGGAATTCAGGGGGTGGTAACCCTAGGCGTGGCTAGAGCCCAAAAATGCATATTCCCCTATAGGGGGGCAAGATTTTCACAAAAGGGTGCCCCCTCATGTACACGCTGGGGGAGTGTACATGGCCCGAACGGCCAAAAAATGGCCCGAGCGTGGGAAAAATGGCCCGAAATGGCCGAAAATGGACCCGAAGTAGCCGAAAATGGACCCGAAGTAGCCGAAAATGGACCCGAAGTAGCCGAAAGAGGATTGCCCCCGAATGTACACGCATGGGAGTGTACATCACACCCGAAATGGCCGACAAATGGCCCGAACGGGGCAAAAATGGCCCGAAATGGCCGAAAAAGGACCCGAAGTGGCCGAAAAAAGACCCGAAGTAGCCGAAAAAGGACCCGAAGTAGCCGAAAAAGGATTGCGCCCTCATGTACACTCATGTGAGTGTACATGACCCAAAATGGCCGAAAAATGGCCCCAGCGTCGGTGCTGAGAGCCCCAGCGTTAGTGCTGACAGCCCCAGCGTCGGTGCTCACAGCCCCAACGTTCGTGCTGACAGCCCCAGCGTCGGTGCTAACGGCCCCAATGTTCGTGCTGACAGCCCCAGCGTTAGCCCCTGCGTTAGTGCAGACAGCCCCAGCGTTAGTGCTGACAGCCCCAGACAGCCCCAGCGTCGCCCCAGAATGGTCGAAACTAGCCCGAAGTTGCCGAAAAATGATGGAGCGGGGGAAAAAAGTGCAACCGGTTGAAAAATCGGTGGAGCGTCGGCCAAAAATGGTCAAAAAATGGCCCGAGCGGGGGAAAAATAGCCCAAAATGGCCGAAAAAGGGCCCGAAATGGTGTCGGTGCAGTAGGCCCTTAGCATTAGCACTTCCAAGTAAAATGGGGGGGAAACCTAGGGGATTTCCAGGGGGTGGTAACCCTGGGCGTGGCTGGAGGACCAAAATGCATATTTCCTATTAGGGGGCAAGGAATTTTGGAAGGGTGCCCCTCTATGTACACGCTGGCTGGTGTACATGGCCCCCGAAGTAGCCGAAAGTGCCCGAAGTAGCCGAAAAATGACCCGAAGTAGCCGAAAAAGTGCCCGAAGTAGCCGAAAATTGGCCCGAAGTAGCCGAAAGTGCCCGAAGTAGCCGAAAGTGCCCGAAGTAGCCGAAAAGTGCCCGAAGTAGCCGAAAAGTGCCCGAAGTAGCCGAAAAATGACCCGAAGTAGCCGAAAAATGACCCGAAGTAGCCAAAAAAGAGCCCGAAGTAGCCGAAAATTGCCTCGAAGTAGCCGAAAAATGACCCGATGTAGCCGAAAGTGCCCCAAGTAGCTGAAAAATGGCTTGAAGAAGCCAGAAAATGACCCGGAGTAGCCGAAAAAGGACCCGAAGTAGCCGAAAAATAGCCCGAAGTAGCTGAAAAATGGCCCGAAGTTGCCAAAAGTGCCCGAAGTAGCCGAAAAATGACCCGAAGTAGCCGAAAAAGTGCCCGAAGAAGCCGAAAATTGGCCCGAAGTAGCCGAAAGTGCCCGAAGTAGCCGAAAGTGCCCGAAGTAGCCGAAAGTGCCCGAAGTAGCCGAAAAAGTGCCCGAAGTAGCTGAAAAATGACCCGAAGTAGCCGAAAAATGGCCGAAGTAGCCAAAAAATAGCCTGAAATAGCCAAAAGTCCCGACAGGTTGGAGGCTGGGCGTCTTTGCGTGGCGCGCCCAGCCCGGAAGCATATGCATATGCAGCCACGCGTACACACAACGCAGTGTACGAAGCCCCGACAGGTTGGGGGCAGGGCGTCTTTGCGTGGCGCGCCCTGCCCCGAAGCATGTGCATATGCAGCCACGCGTACACACAACGCAGTGTACGAAGCCCCGACAGGTTGGGGGCAGGGCGTCTTTGCGTGGCGCGCCCTGCCCCGAAGCATGTGCATATGCAGCCACGCGTACACACAACGCAGTGTACGAAGCCCCGACAGGTTGTGGGCAGGGCGTCTTTGCGTGGCGCGCCCTGCCCCGAAGCATGTGCATATGCAGCCACGCGTACACACAACGCAGTGTACGAAGCCCCGACAGGTTGGGGGCAGGGCGTCTTTGCGTGGCGCGCCCTGCCCCGAAGCATGTGCATATGCAGCCACGCGTACACACAACGCAGTGTACGAAGCCCCGACAGGTTGTGGGCAGGGCGTCTTTGCGTGGCGCGCCCTGCCCCGAAGCATGTGCATATGCAGCCACGCGTACACACAACGCAGTGTACGAAGCCCCGACAGGTTGGGGGCAGGGCGTCTTTGCGTGGCGCGCCCTGCCCCGAAGCATGTGCATATGCAGTCATGCGTACACACAACGCAGTGTACGAAGCCCCGACAGGTTGGGGGCAGGGCGTCTTTGCGTGGCGCGCCCTGCC